>CAOLHI010004783.1:0-100904 GCA_948474755.1 Ctenosaura bakeri | reverse complement strand
GTAGAGGGGGAGGTGATATTTGAAATGATTAATATAAATCTGGAAGCTAGCAATGTTTTAAATGAAATAGGATGAAACTTGTAAATTCAAGAGAAGAATATTTTGTAACGTTGTCATTCATGTTTTTAAAAAATATAGAATAAAAAAAGAAAAAAAAGAAAGGAATATTACTTCTTGACACAGACACTAAAAAGGAATGAAATAAAATATAGATGGGGCAGAGAGGAAAGGGTGATCTTACGTTTAATCAGAAGAGATATATAATAAATTCTGTATTAAAGGCACAGGATTTCATGAAGAAATATAAGGAAGGATTGAACAAACATGACTTTGAGGAGAGATCTATAAGAGATAAGGGAAAGGAGAAAATTGAAACAATTGTGAAGAAGTATTGAGGTGCAAAAAGTAAGTTAGAAAAATTAGAACAAGATAAGGGTATCACAGAGAATAGAGCTTCAGAAAAAGAGGAGGTAAGAGACAGTCGAGAAAAAGAAAAAATAACACAGGAAGAAGGGGAAGAATCCCAAGGCAAACGTGAAGGGGAAGAAGACTTTGAAGGACAAGAAGAGGAGGAAGAGGAAGGAATAGATTTAGAAATAGAATAAAGATTGATTATATTATATAGAAAAAAGATAGTGGGATAGAAGCTTTGAAATAAGGGAAAAATGAAAGTCCTTACATGGAACATCCGAGGAAAGAGCAGAGGAGAGCTGGGCCTGTGAAGACATCCTAGACCAGGTGTGTTTTACAGGCTTGTTTTTTTTTGCTGTGCTTGTTTTTGCTGTGCTTGTGGGGCCTTGCTTGTTTTTGCTGTGCTTGAGGGGCCTTGCTTGTTAATTGCTTGCTATTGATTGCTGGCTATTGTCCTGGCCGTGGGCTCTGCCTGATCACAAGGTCGACTAACAAGGGGGAGGAGGCAGCTAGCGGGGAGGAGCTTTATTAGGAGCTACCAACGGGCCTCTAGCTCATTTCCCAGAGGAAAGAGCAGAGGAGAGCTGGGCCTGTGAAGACATCCTAGACCAGGTGTGTTTTACAGGCTTGTTTTTTTTTTTTTTTTCTGTGCTTGTTTTTGCTGTGCTTGTGGGGCCTTGCTTGTTTTTGCTGTGCTTGAGGGGCCTTGCTTGTTAATTGCTTGCTATTGATTACTGGCTATTGTCCTGGCCGTGGGCTCTGCCTGATCACATGGTCGACTAACAAGGGGGAGGAGGCAGCTAGCGGGGAGGAGCTTTATTAGGAGCTACCAACGGAGCGTGCCTTTGGCGCGCACACTTGAACTCCTTTACTTTCTCGAGCTTCTCCTGTACTACTCTCTGTAGTTTCAAGGATGGAAGGAGAGGGAGCTGCTGTTGTCACCTGTAATACTTGTGGCATGTTCCTTTTCTTGCCACAAGAGGTTCTTGGATACACCTGCACCAAGTGCAAGCTGGTCACCTTCTTGGAGGAGAAGATTCGCCAGCTGGAGGCACGAGTTTCTGATCTCCACCTTATCAGGGAAGGGGAGGAGTTTTTGGATAGGGTAGAGAAGACCTACCGGAACTCCAAATACAAGGAGGAGCTGCCAGAACAGGAAGCCAGTACACAGCGCCAGGAAATGGAGGCTTGGGCAAATGTTACACGGAGGAGTAAAAGGACCAAAAAGGTAACAGAGACTCTTAACCTACACAATCGCTTTGATGTACTTGGACTTACAGACAAAGAGGAGCACTACGCAGAGGGAACAGAATGTCAACAAGAAAGAATCCAACATCGGCAACAGGAACTAGATCAACGCTCCCAGCCTCAACAGAATGCTCAGGCAGTCCTGGTAAAACACGCTTATCGAGGAGCCCAGGGGAAGCCTCAGAAGAGGCGAGTTCTGGTTGTTGGGGACTCTTTGCTAAGAGGAACTGAAACAGCAATCTGCAAAACGGATAAGCTCAATCGAGAGGTCTGTTGTCTTCCTGGGGCCAGGATCAACCACGTAACGGAGAGGCTAACCAGGCTAGTCAAACCCACTGACTATAAGCCCCTCATTTTGGTTCATGTCGGAACCAATGACACTGCGAGGAGCAGCTTAAACCACATTGCAAAGGACTACGAACGTATGGGGACAAAGCTTAAGGACCTTGGTGTGCAGGTGGTCATTTCGTCTCTCCTCCCTGTTCAAGGATACGGCGCACGTAGGGAAAGGGCAATAGTAGAGGTCAACAACTGGCTCCGCACATGGTGCCGCCAACAACGGTTTGGGTTTTTGGAACATGGCCTGAATTTCCATGAACATGGGCTTCTGGCAAGGGATGGGTTGCACCTCACAAAACTTGGCAGGAATGTTTTTGCTAACAGTCTTGCAAGGAAGATTAAGAGGTCTTTAAACTAAGTTCCACTGGGGAGGGGGACAATATTATTCAGGGCAAGGACTCAGAGAACACAGGGGTAAAAGGCCCAAATGATACTGGACAAGTAGTACAAGTGGCCAATGGCGGGAGGAGTAGAATCAATAGTACAGGACTTGCAGGAAGGGCCCAGGGACTTAAGTGTCTCTACACGAATGCAAGGAGTATGGGAAACAAGCAGGATGAGCTTGTACTCCTAGTACAAGAAAATAAATACGATTTGATAGGCATCACTGAGACCTGGTGGGATGAGTCTCATGATTGGAATACAGGAATAGAGGGGTATAGCCTGTTTTGTAAAAATAGACCAAACAAGAAAGGAGGAGGAGTAGCCTTGTATGTCAAGGATGTTTTCACCTGTGAAGAGATCCAGGACTTAAACCCAGAAAGCCAGGTCGAGAGCATTTGGGTAAGAATTAAGGCAGCGAGAAACAATAGGGATATTCTGGTGGGGGTTTACTACAGACCTCCAACCCAGGCTGAGGACTTGGATGACGCCTTCCTCAACCAAATGACTGCACATTCAAAGAGGAGGGATACAGTAATAATAGGAGATTTCAATTACCCGGATATATGCTGGCAGTCAAACTCTGCCAAGACAGCAAGGTCCAGCAAGTTTCTTGCTTGTCTTGCAGACAACTTCATGGTCCAGAAGGTGGAAGAGGCCACAAGGGGATCAAATATTCTAGATCTGATCCTGACCAACAGGGATGACCTTGTGAATGAGGTAGAAGTGGTTGGATCTTTAGGGGGGAGTGACCATGCCCTGTTGGAATTTAGCATTCAGTGGGAAGGAGAAGATAAGGGTAGCCAGACACTCATCTTAGATTTTAAAAAAGCGGACTTCTGTAAACTTAGGGAGCTGCTGGCTGGAATTCCGTGGTCAGGAATAGTGAAAGGGAAAGGAGTTCAGGAGGCATGGGAGTTCCTTAAAAAGGAGATACTGAAGGCACAGTCTAAAACTGTGCCATTAAGGAGGAAAAATGGAAGGCATCTGAAGAAACCAGAATGGTTGACTAAAGAACTCTCAGCTGAGCTAAGAGTTAAGAGAAACATGTATAGGAAATGGAAGAAGGGGGAAACCACCAAAGAAGAATTTAAGCAAGTAGCTAGGAGATGTAGGGAGGAAGTCAGAAAGGCTAAAGCACAGAACGAGGTTAGGCTGGCCAGAGACATTAAAAACAATAAAAAGGTTTTTTTTAAATATGTCCGCAGCAAAAGGAAAAAGAAGGAGACAATAGGGTCGCTACGCAGAGAAGATGGCGAATTACTCACAGGGGGGAGAGAAAAGGCAGAGCTACTTAACACCTTCTTTGCCTCCATTTTTTCCCAGAAGGATACAAGCACTCAACCTGGCGGTTGGGGAGCAGGGGAGGAAGCAGAGGAAATGAGGCACATAATAAGTAGAGAGGTGGTACAGGAATACCTGGCCGCATTGGATGAATTCAAGTCTCCTGGGCCAGATGAATTGCATCCTAGGATATTAAAAGAGCTGGCAGAGGTCATTTCGGAACCGCTTGCTATAATTTTTGAGAAATCTTGGAGGACAGGAGAAGTTCCAACAGATTGGAGGAGAGCAAATGTTATCCCCATCTTCAAGAAGGGAAAAAAGAGGACCCAAATAATTATCGCCCAGTCAGCCTGACATCAGTACCCGGAAAGATCCTGGAGCAGATCATTAAGCGGTCAGTTTCTAATCATTTAGAAAGCAACGCGGTAATCACGAGAAGTCAACATGGATTTCTCAAAAATAAGTCATGCCAGACTAATCTTATCTCTTTTTATGATAGAGTTACTAGCTTGATAGATGAAGGGAGTGCTGTGGATGTAGCATATCTCGATTTCAGCAAGGCCTTTGACAAAGTTCCCCATGACATTCTTGCAACGAAGCTAGTAAAATGTGGGCTGGACAGGGCTACCGTTAGTTGGATTTGTAATTGGTTGACCAACCGAACCCAAAGGGTGATCACGAATGGCTGCTTTTCATCCTGGAGAGAAGTGACTAGCGGGGTGCCACAGGGTTCTGTCCTAGGCCCAGTGCTGTTCAATATTTTTATCAACGACTTGGATGAAGGAATAGAGGGCATGCTCATCAAATTTGCAGATGACACCAAATTGGGAGGGGTTGCTAATACGCCAGAGGACAGGATCAAAATTCAAAATGACCTGGATAGATTGGAGAGCTGGGCCAGGGCGAACAAAATGAAATTCAACAGAGAGAAATGTAAGGTCCTACACTTAGGCAGAAATAATGGAATCCACAAATATAGGATGGGGGACACGTGGCTGGATAGCAGTACGTGTGAAAGGGATCTAGGAGTCTTCATAGACCACAAGCTGAACATGAGTCAGCAGTGTGATGCGGCAGCCAAGAAAGCCAATGCAATTCTTGGCTGCATCAATAGGAGTATGGTGTCTAGATCGAGGGTGGTACTGGTACCACTCTACTCTGCTTTGGTTAGACCCCATCTTGAATACTGTGTCCAGTTCTGGGCACCCCAATTCAAGAAGGATATTGACAAGCTGGAGCAAGTCCAGAGGAGGGCGACCAAAATGGTGAGAGGCCTGGAAGCCATGCCCTATGAGGATAGACTTAGAGAGCTGGGTATGTTTAGTCTGCAGAAGAGGAGGTTAAGAGGGGACATGATAGCCATGCTTAAATATTTGAAGGGATGCCACGCAGAGGAAGGAGGGGGCTTGTTTTCTGCTGCTCCAGAGACCAGGACAAGGAGCAATGGATTCAAGGTGCAGGAGAGGAGATTCCACCTGAACCTCAGGAAGAACTTCCTGACAGTCAGGGCTGTCCGGCAGTGGAATCTGCTGCCTCGGAGTGTAGTGGAGTCTCCTTCCTTGGAGGTTTTTAAGCAGAGGCTTGATGGCCATCTGTCGGGATTGATTTGAGGGTATTCCTGCATGGCAGGGGGTTGGACTGGATGGCCTGTGTGGTCTCTTCCAACTCTGAATTTCTATGATTCTATGATTCTATGATTCTAGGACTAAATGCGCTGGTTAAAAGAAAGAGAATTTTCCATTATTTAGAAAAATCTAAGGCTGAAATAATATGCTTGCAGGAAACTCATATAACAGAGAAAGATGTAAAATACTTAAAGAACCCAAAATTAGGATCAGACTTTTCAGTGGTCTCTAACAAAAAGAAAAAAGGCGCAACTGTATATGTCAATAAGAAGTATAGAGCGGAAGAGATATTCAAGGATGCCAATGGAATGTATATTAGGGTAGAAGTTGAGCTGTCGGAAAATAAAATTTTGTTTGTTGGAGTGTATAGCCCGCAACAAAATAAAGCAGGATATTTTGAAAAATTATTGCATGTAATTGGAACATATGATTACCAAAAAAAAAAAAATGTTATGATGGGGGACTGGAATGGGGTTATAGACCCTTCCATAGATAGAAAATCAGATAAAAATAAATTAAAACAACGTAAACTACCCAAAGCATTTTTTAATCTGGTTGAGAACTTATCTCTTTTAGACACATGGAGATATCTCTATGGAAAAGTAAAAGAATATACATATTACTCTGAAGTGCATAATTCATGGTCGCGAATTGATATGATATTAACATCTAAAACTTTGATAAGAAGTATTAAGAACATGGAAGTCCTACCAAGGTTATATTCGGACCACTCTCCAGTGATGATGGAAATTAAGGAAAGAAGGAGACAATACCAATGGACATTGAAAGACGAATTGTTAAGAGATCCAATAATAGTGTCTAAAATAAGATCAGCAATAATTCATTATTTTAATGAGAATTCAGGTAAAGGAACAGCAGAGAATATGGTATGGGACGCAAGTAAAGCGGTGTTTAGTGGAATTTTCATAGAACAGGAGATATATAAAAAGAAGAAATGGAAAGAAACCCAAGGAAGGATCATGGCAGAGTAAAAAAAAAAAAAAAGGAAGATGCGCTTAAAAAAGACCCTCAGAATAATAGGATTAACTATGAGGAAAAAGCATTGCAGAGACAAATATCACCTCAAAATACAGTACAATTGGAGAAGAAGCTGAAATATGTAAAGCAGAAATATTATGAACATTCTAATAAAGCTGGCTAATGGCTGGCTTACAGACTCAAAAAAGAGAACGAAAAAAGGTTGATACTGGAAATTAAGGAGGGAAATGAAATACACCAAAATCAAGGGAAAAGAAAATTTGCGTTCCATAAATACTATCAAAACCTGTTTGATGTGCAGGAAAAGGAAGACTCAAACTTAAAAATAAGGAATTTTCTAAAGGAAATACCAGTATCACAATTTAGCGAAGATCAAAGGGCAGAATTGAACAAATCAATATCAAGACTGGAAGTAACAAATGCAATCCAGAAACTTAAGATAGGGAAAGCCCCAGTGTCGGGAGTCCTCCATGTTTTATTGTTTTAGGATAGCAGTAGACTGAGGAAATAGTGATAGTAGGCTGTTAGCTATTCCCAGGCGCCAACCATTCCTTCTGGCTGGAATTTCAAAGGAACCGTTTGGCATGATGACGTTCGTTCTTTTACAACTATCTTAGGAGAAACTGTCTGTTAAAGTGTAAGGTGGGGGGAAAACGTTCCATTCTCGAGCTTTAACGTCTGAAGACAGCATCCCTTACTATGTTACAATAAATCTTCTATTAAGTTTGTTGATCCGTGTAAGAGTTCCTGACAGAAAGCTCGAGAATCCTTTCAAAAAATGCACCAATTGATGGACCAGTCGATTACTGAAGAAGAGCAAGGATCTGCAGAATCTGATGGAGCTACAGAAACTGAAGTGCCCCTGGATACCAAGACAAAATTGCGCCTGACCGAGGCTATGGAAACCCCCACAAGCGGCCAAACCTGGGTCTGGGGAGAAAAGCCACATACGTCGTTGAGACAACGCAGAAGGGCTGCTAGATGGGATACATCAGCAAAAGACCTATCCCTTTTGGAGGAGATAAAGCAAATGGAAACCGAACTGGAAAGAAAAGATGAGGAGATACTCGAACTCAAGACCATGCTACGCGAGATGCGCATCCGTCCCTCGCAGACAGGGAGATCACCAGGAGAGAACCACGAGCGGCTGTCTGGCGGCAGGCACCCCTGGTCCGCCCCAGCAACCAACAGGGCACACGCCAGCGCCACTGTTACTCAGAAATGTGGGAGACCTGAAAGCGACCTTCAACGGGAAGGGGGAGAAACTTTTCCTTTTTTTGACTATGGCAAACAATTTCATGATTGATCACGGCCATCTATTTCGGGATGATGCGGCCCGAATTCGATACCTAAGCCAGCGGATGAAAGGACTGGCAGCAGACTGGGTAGCGAACCTATATGACTCCCGCGCCCCGAAACTGAAAATCTGCAGCTCTTCATGAACCATCTGCGGGAACGTTTTGAAGCCCCCCATTTATTGGAAAACACCAAATATCAACTGAAACGAATGAAACAAGGCAGGAACAATGTGGGGACGTTTTCCCCGTGAATTTAGAAACCTGGCCACCAAAGTCCCGTGGAGTGATGAAATTCTAATTGAGTTATACAAAGATGGACTAAATCCTGATATTCTACACGGGTGCTTAATGCAGGCCAATCCACAGACCCTGCTAGGTTGGGTCAGACTAGCTACTGAAATGGAAGGCATAACCCAGACTGTTCAGCTGAACCGACAAAGACAAGATGTGCCAAAACGACAACCTCGCGGTCCCACCGTCCTCAATGCTGAGGAACGGAACAAACGTCTCCGTTTGGGCATGTGCTTTAACTGTGGAAAACCGGGCCACCTCGCCAACACCTGCCGCGGAAACCAAGCTCCGACTGGGACTAAGGGAGCACGAGCAGACCCAAAGAATATAGAATTCACACATCAGACAGCGGCCGCCAAACAACCACTTAGACGCACTTCTAAGGACCCTGCAGCGGCGACAGGAGACTCCGATCCCGATGATGAAACCACCTCTTCGTCCTCATCTGACATAGATGGAGTTTCTAAACCTGACTGCGATGACTGGCAAGGGGGGGAACATCTGTAAGTACTCCTAAAATTCCCCATTTCTACGCCACGGTTGCGATTAGTGGCAGCGATGGGACTTTGCATGTACATAGGGCATTAATTGACTCTGGCTGCTCCAGAAGTTTGTTACACCCCAAATTGGCCAAACAATTGAAAACTCTTTATGACCCTTTGGAATGCCCCATCAAATTAACGCAAATGGATGGGACCTCAATGACGGGGGGAGTAATTAGTAAAATCACTAACCCATCTCATTTCAAATGGACAAAAAAAATTTCAATCATTTTAGTTCCCAAGGCATGCAGTTCAAATTGGTCTTGGGAATCGATTTTTTGTGAATATAACCCCCAGATAAACTGGACTGCTGGCACTATGTCCTCTTCAATGAAAACTTTTCTTTTCCCCCATGAAGAATTGCAACAAATTCCTTCACACTACCGAGACTTCCAAAAGGCTTTCCACAAAAGGGAGGCTACAAATTGCCTCCCCACACGGACTTTGATTTAAACTGGAATTAGTTGAGGGGGCCACCCTCCCTAAAAAAAATTATCCCATGACCCAAAAAAGAACTCCTTGCTCTCAAGAAGTTCCTAAATAAAAACTTGGCTCGCGGCTTTATCAAGCCCTCTCAGCCCCCACGGCGAGTCCTGCTTTTCCGAAAAAGAAAAACCCCCGCGCGGATCCAAATTTATAGTTAACTACTCTGCTATTAACCAGGTTATTTCCTCCAATTGTTATCCCATACCTCTGATACGGACTGTTTTGGACCATCTTTTAAGGAAAAATTTCACCAAACTTGATCTTGGGCTTTTCATAGGATTAGAATACCCACTTGAGTGGCTCACCACCTTTTCAACTCCTCTAGGTAAATTTAAATGGACGGTTCTTCCCTTTGGCTTCAATCGGGGGCCCTTTGTTCCAAAAGTTTTTGAACACCATTTCCATGATTGTTGTATCAGGGGGTTCTGATTTTTCTGGATGCATTTTAATTTACCAGATTCCATGGAAACTATTGTATTGGTTCGTAATTTGAAGGTTATAGATAACAACCTCGTGGTTAATCTATCTAAATGCCAATTTAACCCAAACTTTTGATTACTTGGGATATGGATTCAAGATTGTTTACTTAAAATGGACCCTTCGAAGATTAACTCCATTTTGCAATGGGCCCCCCCCTAAAACTGTGAAGCAACTGCAGCAATTTCTTGGTTTTGCGAACTTCTACCGGAACTTTATTGAGGATTTTGCGGCCATAACGCTTCCACTCACCAACCTTCTACGGAAACCTAAAGGATCCACTGCGGGCAAGGCCATAGATTTTTTGTTGGTCACCTGAGTGTCAATCGGCGTTTGACCATTTGAAATCTAAATTTACGTCTGAGCCCTTACTCCTTTTTCCCGACAGTACGAAGCAATTCATTGTGCAAACGGATGTTTTCGGACTTTGCCATGGCAGCCGTTCTTTTAACAACATGACACCACAGGAGCATTTAGGCCTTGTGCTTTCATTTCAAAAAAATTTTTCCCCCCTTCAACAAGCTAATTGGCCTTTTTGGGGGAGAAAGAAGCCAAGGCTATCCTTTTTTTGCGCTGTCCTCTTGGCGTCATTTGCTTGAAGGGGCTCGACTCCCCTTTGAAGTTTGGACTATCATAGGAATTTGCAAGCCTTACAGTCTGCTAAGAAACTCCCCCCTGGCAGGCGAGATGGGCTAAATTTTTTCCCAGAGATTCCGATTTAAAATTGTTTTCAAACCTGGCCGAACTAACCAACTGGCGGACCCTCTCTCTCGACTTCCCTGTTTTGCGGAATCCCCCTACTTTTCCCCACTCCTCCTTTTTCCTGCCTCCTCTCTGGCTTCTCAAGTGACTACTCGTGCATTAGCAAAGACAAGGCTTTCTGCCTCCTCTCTTTGTGACTCCGCTCTCCGGGGGTGCTATCATTATGCAGCGCATGCAGACTCCTGGCTACCGGCAAACAAGGATAAAATAGAATGGGTTGACAATCTCCCCTTTTATGGCACCAAGGTCTGCGCCCCTGCTGCCCACGAGCAGGTACTTCATCGTTATCATGATTCCAAACCCGCTGGACATTTTGGGTTTTTGAAGACATTGCATGCGATTCGCCGCCTTTTTTTGGGGCCTATTAAACCCCTCCGTGCAAACTTACATTAAGCAGTGTGCCACTTGCAACGTTTCTAAGTCGCCCACATCTAAACCTCAAGGGCCCCGCAACCTCTGCCTGCGCCTGCTTCCCCTGGTCGGTCATCGCATGGGATTTTAAAGTGTCTCTTCCCTCTTCACACGGCTTTCATGTTATTTGGGTTGTTACTGATCACTTTTCCAAGCAATGTCATTTTGTGCCTCTAAAAAAACTACCCCGTGCTGACCAGCTGGCTGACCTGTTCGTTAATCATGTATGGAAACTTCACGGGCCCTTCGGTGATCATTTTGGACAGGGATCCAATTTTCACTTCCAAGTTTTGGACTTGTCTACTGAAAACCCTGGGAGTCACTCAGAAACTCAGCAGTGCTTATCACCCTCAAACAGATGGCCAATCTGAGCGTGTTAACAAATCTCTTGAACAATTTCTTAGGTGTTTTGTTTCTGAGAACCAGAATGATTGGGCTCCGCTCCTTCCGTTCGCTGAGTTTGCCATCAATTCTGCGGTTCATACCTCTACTGGGAAACCCCCCTTTGAAATAGTTTACGGCTTCCTTCCTTCTCCTTTCCCCCCTCTCTCCCTCTCTTCCTCCGCTCCTCCTTCTGTTTCTGCTTGGGTCTCTAAATTTTCTGGCATTTGGCAATCCGTCTCAGATGCTATAGCATCCGCTAAAGCTTCCCACAAACGTTTCGCTGACCGTAAACGGCAGCCTAATCCCCTTTACCAGCCCGGGGATTTGGTTTTCCTTTCTTCTAAGAACATTTCCTCTCCTTCTCCGTCTAAAAAACTTTCCCCTCGTTTTCTCGGACCTTTTCCTGTGAAAAGGGCTATTAATGATGTCTCTTTTGAACTAGATCTCCCTTCTTCCCTCAAGGCTATTCATCCTGTTTTTCATTCCAGTTTGCTGAAGAGGGCACCTTCGCTGACTTCTTCGCCGGCTGATGTTCCTCAACGCCCCGACTGACTTGCTACTGCATTCATATTACTATTTAGTTTTCTTGTCTTTCTACTGTTCCGTGATATTTTCTATATTTTGTGTATCTTTATGTATATATTTTTTTAAAAAAGTGGGGCAGGATGTCGGGAGTCCTCCATGTTTTATTGTTTTAGGATAGCAGTAGACTGAGGAAATAGTGATAGTAGGCTGTTAGCTATTCCCAGGCGCCAACCATTCCTTCTGGCTGGAATTTCAAAGGAACCGTTTGGCATGATGACGTTCGTTCTTTTACAACTATCTTAGGAGAAACTGTCTGTTAAAGTGTAAGGTGGGGGAAAACGTTCCATTCTCGAGCTTTAACGTCTGAAGACAGCATCCCTTACTATGTTACAATAAATCTTCTATTAAGTTTGTTGATCCGTGTAAGAGTGAATCTGTTCCTGACACCCAGGGCCAGACGGCTTCACAGTGGTCTTCTATAAAACTTTTCAAGATGAATTAACAGGACCAATACAGAAGGTCCTGAATGAAATAGATAATGGGAAACATCCTGCGTCCTGGGGGAATCATTGATCACCTTTATTCCAAAAGAAGGAAGAGATATTTTAGAGATGAAAAATTACAGACCTATTGCATTGCTGAATACAGATTACAAATTATATGCAATGATTCTAGCAGAGAGGCTGAAAAATATATTAAAAGAATGGATTCACATAGACCAAAGTGGCTTACTCCCTGGAAGGACAATAAAAGATAATATGAGGACGGTGCTTAATGCAATGGAATACTATCACAAAAATAATGATAAAAAATTAGCCCTACTCTTTTTAGACGCAGAGAAAGCCTTTGATAATGTTAATTGGAGATTTATTGTAGAGATTTTGAGAAAGATAAACATAGGCGAAAAGTTTATTAATTGGATTAATATGATCTATAGAGAACAATCTGCGAAATTAATAATAAACGGAGACGTAACATCTAAATTGGACATTAAGAAAGGGACAAGGCAGGGGTGCCCTTTATCCCCGTTGATTTTTCTGATGGTCATTGAAATATTGAATGCTAAAAAACCGCATATTAAATGGTGCAATCTCACAGATCTTAAAGAGAGAGGTGGATTGGGGATGTCAGATCTAAAATTATATTATCATGCCTCCTGTCTTGAATGGATAACAATATGGATGAGGTTAGACAATGAAAGGACACTACTATTAGAAGGACCAGACCTACCCTTCGGGTGGCACTCATATTTGTGGAATGAGCAGGTTAAATCTAATAGAGAATTCAATAATCACTTTACTAGGAAGTCTCTATTACGTATTTGGAAGATATATAAAACTAAATTATATCCAAAATTACCGCTTTGGGTATCGCCCCACGAGGCTTTTTATAGGAGAGAGAAACCTAAATTAGTGGATTGGATTGCCAAAAGGATAGGATTACATTAAAAACCAAAGAAGAATTAAGTGAGGGCGGACTCTCTACCAATTGGTATCTACAAAGACAATTGGGAGAAAAAATTAAGATGGACCAAAAAATGACTTCCATCCCACCTTGCTGCTGCTTTGCTTGGCGAGCCTTCCCCTCAGTCCCACGTACTGAGAACTCCATACCTCTGAACTTCTGCTGCAGACTACCCGGGCTTCAGGACAGGTGTAGTATTACCCAAGCCAACAACTCCTCTAAAAATCCCTCTATCCCACTTCAACATTTATTTCTCTAGTTATCTGAGTCAGCATTATTTTCAGGCAATTTTTGCACTCAAACCAGGCAGAATGCTTCCTGAATATGTGAAAACACAAAAAGTACTCCCAAACCACCATAACAGGCATATTAGTGCCCCTTCTGGGATGTCAATTCCAGTCAACATTTTGAGAGGGTTACAGAGGAAAGGCTGTACTCCCCCAACACTTTGACATGATTTAATTGGCAAAATATATTAATTAGAATAAATATAAAGCATGCCCTGCAATGACTGAATGGCCATGCTGGGTAAGAAGAAAAGGCTGGCTCCCTTTTCCTTCTGTCAGCCCTGTGTGATTGAATGACTGCTTGGATTTGTGTGTGTGATTGTATTACCCCCAGTAAAACACAATTAAGCTTGCTTTTGTATCTCTGGATGGTATTTTTCTGCACTATAGCTGTTAAACTTAGGTGTAAAAGATCTTACTAGGCTACCCCCCTCTTACTTTTGAGCTAATATCCCCCCCCCATTTCACAGAGGTACTGGCATCCTGGGTGGACCCCTGTGCCACCCATGTTTTGGAGTAATACTACTGGTGAAATAACATGGGCAACACCCTGCATTCCTGACTTGTGAAGTCAACACAAGCAGTTCAGGAAAGCGGGTGTAGGGAATCTGTAGAGATTTCAGCCAAACTCTGTTAGGAACTTGTGTGAATAAATCTGGGCACTAGAGCCATAAGAGTTACTGAGGGTTGGGAATCTGTTCCTTTCCACCTTGGTTTATGTTTGGCAGCTTCACCTATCTGGCCACAATCTCAGTTTGCTGTCCATAGAATCATAGAAATGTAGAGCTGGAAGAGACCACACAGGCCATCCAGTCCAACCCCCTGCCATGCAGGAACACCCTCAAAGCAATCCCAACAGATGGCCATCAAGCCTCTGCTTAAAAACCTCCAAGGAAGGAGACTCCACTACACTCCGAGGCAGCAGATTCCATTGCCGGACAGCCCTGACTGTCAGGAAGTTCTTCCTGAGGTTCAGGTGGAATCTCCTTTCCTGCAGCTTGAATCCATTGCTCCTTGTCCTGGTCTCTGGAGCAGCAGAAAACAAGCCCCCTCCTTCCTCTACGTGGCATCCCTTCAAATATTTAAACATGGCTATCATGTCCCCTCTTAACCTCCTCTTCTGCAGACTAAACTTACCCAGCTCTCTAAGTCTATCCTCATAGGGCATGGCTTCCAGGCCTCTCACCATTTTGGTCGCCCTCCTCTGGACTTGCTCCAGCTTGTCAATATCCTTCTTGAATTGGGGTGCCCAGAACTGGACACAGTATTCAAGATGGGGTCTAACCAAAGCAGAGTAGAGTGGTACCAGTACCTCCCTCGATCTAGACACCATACTCCTATTGATGCAGCCAAGAATTGCATTGGCTTTCTTGGCTGCCGCATCACACTGCTGACTCATGTTCAGCTTGTGGTCTATGAAGACTCCTAGATCCCTTTCACACGTACTGCTATCCAGCCACGTGTCCCCCATCCTATATTTCTGTATTCCATTTTTTCTACCTAAGTGTGGGACCTTACATTTCTCTCTGTTGAATTTCATTTTGTTCGCCCTGGCCCAGCTCTCCAATCTATCCAGGTCATTTTGAATTTTGATCCTGTCCTCTGGCGTATTAGCAACCCCTCCCAATTTGGTGTCATCTGCAAATTTGATGAGCATGCCCTCTATTCCTTCATCCAAGTCATTGATAAAAATATTGAACAGCACTGGGCCTAGGACAGAACCCTGTGGCACCCCGCTAGTCACTTCTCTCCAGGATGAAAAGCAGCCATTTGTGATCACCCTTTGGGTTCGGTCGGTCAACCAATTACAAATCCAGTCCATGAACAATTGTAGAATGCAAAGGCTGAGTACGTGTGTCAGATCTCAAGGAATCACAGTCTCAAAGCTTGTACAGCTGAGTTGTAGGCAAATTCAGTGTAGGGGACAAGAGACGTTCAATTAGTCTGTTGAAAATTCACAAAACAGTGAAGATATTATTCAAGTGCTTGATTGGTCTATTCCATCTGACTGTCAGTTTGTGGATGAAATGTAGTGATTAATTTTTGTTCTATGTCCAAAGACTTGAGGAAGCAGTTCCAGAAATTGGAAGTGAAAACGGGATCTTGATTGGAGATTATGCATGTGACCATGCCATTTAGTCTCCAAATTTGAGTGATGAACAGTTCGGTGAGTTTTTCTGCAGTGGGGATTTCACCTCCAAGAGGGCGACCAGCTTGCATTTGCTGCAAGTGTATCCAACGTGTTGTGGCAGGTGACCGCAGCAGCTCCCTCCCCCCTCCATACTTGATAGTCTAGATAACTTAATTGGAAAAGGTAAAACTGGGCTTTGCCTTCAGAGTCCTGTTACCCTGTTTACTGGGGATCCTGGGAGGGACACCTAAATAACCAAACAACCACACACTTTGGGGAAAATTAGCTTAGAGCACTGCTGGCAAAATGAGAGGCAGGGTAACGCAGCAGGATCTTGTAACCCAATGTTTATGGGGTCAGGCCAAGTCAAGAAGCAAACCGTGTTGGAAATAAATGAATGATCTTTATTAAATACAGGCACACAATGTAAGCAACACACGTACACAGATAACTAAGGAAAATAAAGGTGTGAGTATGATATCGGGATTTTCAGAGGGATAGTTGATTTGGGTGATACGGAACCTGTTCCTGGAGCCCGGAAAGAAGATAGAGAGCGAAGCTGGGGCGCAATGTATCTCAGCATGTGGAGCTGAGGGGAAGCTCGCCAAGCAAAGCAGCAGCAAGGCAGTCTGGGACTTGGGAGCCATCTGAGGAAGGTCTCGGAATCAGGGGTTTTTATAGAGGGAAATGTAACTGCAGGCTATGCCATACTTAGGGAAAACAATGCGTTTTAGGAGCGGGACAAAGCTTTGGAAAGGTCAGAATTTAGCATGATTAAGTCCAAATTGACAAAGAGTTAGCCGCTATGCAAATACTCAGTGCTTGGCAGTTGAGTATTCAGCTTGCCAGGTTGCCTGCTCGGGGCAGGGTGTCCTTTGTAAACAGCATGCATATATAATGAAGGTGTTTTCAGAGAGGTCTCCTAAAAGTGGTGATCTGGCTATTTCTGGCCTGCCTGGGTGGAGAATGGAATGTCCAGCAGTTAGTGGCTGCTCCTAGTCTGTGCTTGTTTGGAGGCCTCACAAACACATGGAGAGGGGTGGTAGAAGAGAGTCAAATTATTGATATCAAAATGATATCTTTATGTTATCTCCAAGGAGGTCTAACCTGCAGTAGCAGTCCTCCGGTAAAACGCAAGTCAACTCCCCTGTTGTTCAACCTATGAAAAGAGAGGGTGCAAATCTATAGTGCTTATAGTTACTCCCTCAGTGCCAGCCCTACCTAAATGGCAGATTGACTCTGGATGGCTTTAAGGAAGAAGCAATTAAGTCTTTCTTAGCTTTTGTAGTGAAAGTGCATGCACCAAAGGCGCACACATCTGGGAGCAAATATAAAGAGCTGCTAGCTCCTCCCCCTAGCTAGTCAGTTAGACTATGTGCTCAGGGAGAGCACACAGCCAGAGAAAACAGACAAATGAACAAATCAATCAAACACAGCCCCTGAAGCCTGTAAAAGACATACAGTCAAGATATCTTCTCTGATGCAGCTCACCTTCCACTCTCTCCTCTGGAAATGAGCTGAAGGCTGCTGGGAGCATATATAATGCTTTTTTAACTGCTTGTGGCAGACTCTAGCTTTACAGGCACATACTGATGAGGGGGTTTCTTACTCACATTTGATGAATCATCCTGGTCCCACTTTTCTGAAGAGGTCAAGTTGAGTCCTTCTCCCATCTCACTTGCCTTACCAAAACTGCTGGGCCAAGTGCACTGAGCTTGGGGCTTGGTGGATGGTGGTTTGGCATTCTCTCCTTTTCCTCTTGGTTGGCTTCTTCCCAGCTTCAGAAGTTTCTTTGCATTCTGGAGCAAGATGCCTCTTTTATTCACATTTCAGGTGGTTTCCTTCAGGGAGTTGACAATGTCATTCTTGTTCACTAACTGATATGCTTCGCTTTCCACCTGATAGCTTCTTCTCAGGCTGGCTTGCAACTTAAAAACATGCTGCACTCTCTCTCTCTCTCTGCACCTTCACTTCATTTGCCAGCCTCATTCATCTCACAAGGGTGGTGGGTTGCTCTTGGGTCAAGCAATGATCCAAAATGTCAGACTACAGACCCTCCTTAAAAAATTCAATCCTAGTTGCTTCAGGCCAGTCCAGAATTTTGGCAGCCAGGCAATGGAATTCCTGAGCATACTCAGCCACCCCGTCCTTTCCTTGACAAAGCTTTCTCAGTAGGTTACTGATGTGCTTCTGAAGGAAGGGATCCTCGAAACTTTCTCAGAGACAGGTCATAAACAGGTTCACATCCACTGTCTCTGGTTCTCTGGCATCATAAAGGGATGCCACCCACTCAGCCACCTCTCCACAAAGTCACTGGCTGATGTATCTCACTTTGGCAGGGTCATCTGGGAAACTGTTCCTGTAGCCAACCATGTAGTTGGAAATCACATTCAGGAAGTAAGCGAAGGTCTCTCCATCCCTGCTGTAGAAGAATAGAATCATAGAGTTGGAAGAGACCATAGAGGCCATCCAGTCCAACCCCCTGCTATGCAGGAACACATATCAAAGCATTCCCAATAGATGGCCATCCAGTCTCTGTTTAAAAACCTCCAAAGAAGAAGACTCCACCAGAGTCCAAGGCAGCATATTCCACTGCCAGACAGCTCTGACCACCAAGAAGTTCTTCCTCAGGTTCAGGTGGAATCTCCTTTTCTGCAGCTTGAATCCATTGCTCCTTGCCCTAATCTCTGGAGCAGCAGAAAACAAGGTTTTCCTTGTTGTAGGTTGCCTTCAACTCATGGAAGGGTTGTTGCCCCAGCTGCTCACATGCAGGTCCTCTATCAGCTTGCACTTCCTGTTGCTGCTGGCCAGGGACTGCATCCTGGATGCAAGCTTCTGTGGTGGGTCCTTGCCCTGCTGCAGTCCACCTCAGAACCACAGCCTGTGGCAGATTCAGGGTGAACCAGTTGCTTAGTGCTGCGCGCAACACAACTATTTCTTCTTCCAAACTTTCAATCTCTTTGTCCCAGGCCTTCAGCAGCTCCCAGGCTATAGAATCACTGGCCCTGGTGTCTCATTACATAGATTGCCGATGTTTCTCTCACCTAACTTCTTCGCACTATGATCAGGTCCTCTGTACCTCAAGTAAGGCCTCTGGCTGCCTCAACACTTTGGTTCGGGGCCTAACAATAGGAGTTTGAGCTGCTTCAGCAGCTGCTTCCTCTCACTTCTCAGCTTCAGCATCTTATCCCTCTTGAGACATGCTCAAGGTGTTTTGGCTTCGAAGTGCACTTCAGGGGAGTCTGAGTTCTGTCAGATCTCAAAGAACCACACTCTCAAAGCTTCTTTTCAAAGCATTTTATTTTAGAACTGTAGTTATGTGAAGATGACTTCAGAACTCAGACTGGCAATGTAGTAAAGAGTAAGTGGTATAGATCCCCAGGCCTCCTCAACACTCCTTTCTCATTATCAGTCTGCAGCTGTATTCTCAGGCTGGTACTAGCCTAGCATCTACTTCAAGGCTGCTAAACTATTACTCTTACTTCCATACCAATGGTGGGAACTACTGAGTGCCTGACAACATGACTGTCCTGGGAATCACTCTCTAACTTGGGGTCTATTGTGGGGTGAGATTCGAAGAGCTAGTAATCACGCGCACACCACAAAAACGTGGCTATGGAGGGTGTAATGAGCAGAACCTCCTAGCCTCACTTTTTGTGGGCTGCTTGTCACTTTCATGTTTTGTAGTGTTTCGCGTTTTGTTACGGTGGGTAGGAAGCCCCAACCCTTTCTGTATTGTTATCTCTGCAGGGTAGCTGTTACTGTAGTTTCTAGTCTGAGCCTGTGGTATATTAGATATCATTTGATATCAAGAATTTGGCCATCACAAACCATTCCTCTACACATGCTTGTGAGGCCTCTGGACAAGCATGCACACGGTCACGGGCAAAAATAGCTGAACAATACAAACAAACCCAGGCAGGCCAGTAATTGCTGGACTGCAGCTTCAGGAGACCTCCAGGCAAGTACACTTTAAGATCACATTATGTATGCACACAGTTTAAAAAAGACTCCCTGCCCCAAGCAGGCAGTTTGACGAGCTGAATATCCAACTGTCAAGCACTCCGCGTTTGCATACTGTCTGCTCTATTGACAACTCTGTCATAATTCAATCATCTAAAGTACTGACCTTTCGGAGGCTTTGTCTCCAGCACGAAACCCATTGTTTTCCCCGGGAACAGGCTAGCCTACAGGCACATTTCCCCCTATAAGACTCCCTGGATTTTGAGCATTTCTTCAGATCGCTTCTGGCTTCCATCCAGCCTTGCTGTCGCTCCGTTCGCTGAGCCTTCCCCTCAGCTTCCACGTGCTGAGAATCTCCACTCCTACTGACTTTTCCTCTGACAAACCAGGCTTTAGGATCAGGTGTAGTATTTCCCCTGAAAAATCCCTCTTAAAACCCTCTATCCAACTCCTACTTTTCTGTGTGAGTGTTCGCATACATACATTTTGACTGTGTGTTACCGTAGTTTCTAGCCAGGACTTTTGGGATATTAGATATCATTTGATATCAATAATTTGGCTTTCTTTACTCCTTCCTCTCCATGTGCTTGCGAGGCCCCCGGACAAGCACGCACACAGGCACGGCCAACAATAGCTGAAACATTCCAAACAAATACAGGCAGGCCAGAAATAGCCAGACTGCCGCTTTAGGAGACCTCAAGGCAAGTACCACATTATATATGCACGCTACTTACAAAGGAATCCCTGCCCCGAGCAGGCAGCTTGACGAACCGAATACTCAACTGTCAAGGACTCCGCGTTTGCATAGTGGCTACTCTATTGACAACTCTGTCATAACTCAATCATCCAAATCCTGACCTTTCGGAGGCTTTGTCTCCAGCCCGAAACTCATTGTTATCCCCGGGAATGGACTAGCCAACGGCCACATTTTCCCCATAAGTTCCCCGACTTTGAGCGCTTCCTCAGATCGCTCTTGGCTTCCATCCTGCCTTGCTGTTGCTTCATTCAGCGAGCCTTCCCCTCAGCTCCTCGTGCTGAGAATCCTCACTTCCACAAACTTGTTTCTTCAGATTACCCGGGCTTCAGGACAGGTGTAGTATTTCCCATACAAAACCTCCTCTTAAAATCCCTCTATCCAACTTCGACCTTTATTTCCATAGATCTCTGTGAGAGTGTGTTGCATACACATGTTTGACTGTATATCAATAAAAACAGCAATTATTATTTACTTCTGTTTGCTCCTTGACTTGGCCTGACCCCATAGACATTGGGTAAAAGATCTCACTACATTGCCCTGCCTCTTGTAGTGCTAGCTTGTGCTCTTTGCTAATTCCCAATTTTATAATATTTGGAGCACATTTAGGTGTCCCTCACTGGACCCCCAGAAATCAGGCTGACAAAGTGGTGGAGAATGCAGGCAGCCCCGGTACCCCTAATTTGAGTGGGAGTCACGAACTCTCTCAAATCAGGCTGGTATAGACTTAGGGAACAGCCATGGTTGAGTCTTCAGGTGTTAGGAACACGTGTGATTGAAATCTGTGTGTTTGAGCTCCAGGAGCTATTCTATCTGGGCTGGAAATCTATACCCCTTTCTTGCTTGGTTTGTGTGTTTCAGCTGCCCTGGCTTAGTCACTAGCTCTCTGGGCAGTGAATCAAGACCAATAGCAAGGGATGTGCACAAACTGTCCTTGGAATCACATCCCTAACTTGGGGACTATCGTGGGCTGGGATCTGAAGCGCTAGGGTTTTACACTCAGTCCACACTCTCTCTCCATTCACGGCAAGGCAGCAGAAGCACTTAGGGAAGAAATCCCCCCCCCGAGTAACACAGGTGCATCCTGTTCTTAGTGTAAACCACAGGTGCATCCCGTTTGTAGTATAAAAAGTGAGGGTGCGTCCTGGCTGAATTTGAACTTGGGTGCATCCCGACTGCTAGCAAAGGAGGTGCAGGTGGTGAGTGCCGACCTAGAATAGGGTTTCAGAAGGTTTTGCCTGAGGTGTAGGAAGGTGCCCCTCACCGAAAAAACTGGTAGAGATGGTTCAGTTTGGTTCCTCTCCCCTTTCCCCCGCTGCTTGGCCAGACGGCGCTGTAAGTTCCACTGGGTTCGTTTTCCTCCTTCATTGGCAGGCAGAGTACTCTTGAAGGTTTCCCCCAGAGTCTAGGTGACTCTCCCTGTCCCTGAACCGTTTCCTCGTCCTTTTGTCCCTAAGCTGTCGAGGTGGAAGGCTGGGCTTAGTCAGATGAAAGTGACTTTTCTGGGCAGGCTGGAGTTAGGTTCCCAAACCTCTTCCCTAGTTAAGTTCCATAGAGTTCATTTCCCTAGAATCCCCCAGGGGTCTTGGTGATCCTACCTGTCCCTCCATGTCTTGGTCCCACTCATAAGTTTAGTATGGCTGAGATCAGTAAAGTGGAAGTGAAAGACCACATGTTTGAGAGGGAGATCAAGGGGAAGTTAGAGAAATGGGTGTTGAGTAAAGGGAAATGCCCCTGGAAGGAGACAAGCTTACAGACAGCAGATCCCTTTGCCACTTTAAGGGAGGCGTACGCTCAGGCACGCCAGTCAAAGAACCCGTTTGGGCCATCTAAGGATGCTTTGCCGCATGGGGACTTTGGCTGATGGCCAGAGATGCCTCAAGGACCCTGGTAGAGACCAGAGCTAGGTTAGGAGAGTCAGAAAAGGAACTTGCCCTGCTTCATGCCAAGATGGAGGCTCTGAGAACGGACAAAGTAACATTTGCGTCTGTCGCGGAGACCACCACACAGAAATTGAGTGCTGCCACTCTGCAGACTCAGACTTGGGAGGAGAGAGCTCATGCTCGAGAAGCTGAGCTTGCTCACACCAGGTGTGCGGCCAAGTTCATGGTAGGGCAGGTCAAGGAACAACAGGAAGCTGTTAGTCACGTGGCTTGCCATAAGCAAATAGAGGCGTTGGAGAGACGGTTTAACACCAGAAGGGCCTTGATCTCTGCGGTCTGCCCTGAGCTTCTCCCTTTGTTTTTCCTCGAGGAGCCACTGCCAGAAGACGCTCTGGCCACCCTTCCCCACAATCGGGACTGGAGCGACCACAGGGTCCCAGTCCAACCTGTTGAGACACAGTCGATGACCGAAAGGATTGCCCCTGCAGAAGAGAGAGGTTCAGAAAGGGCAGAGGTGCAGGAGACCCAGGAGATAGAGACAAGGGTCCCTTGGAGAATCACCGAAGCCAAAGCAATTGTGGACCAGCTTGGTCCTTTGAACAAGTCCACGGGGATCATGTGGCTTAATGCCGTGATCCACTCCCCTCCCACAGCCAACAGCCAGGACTTAACCCACATTGGAATCAGCCATGGCGGTTTGAGGCTTAGTGAGACTCGAGGCCCATGACTGGGGAGGTCATTAGGATTTTGTGGCCTGGGCAGAACGCTAGTGTTCTTTATGTCATGGAGCAACAGGGTCCTCAAGAGAACCCTGAAGCTTAAGTGGCAAGGAAGCAGCTTCTGGCCGTCTTAGTTGAGAAAGTCCCCTTGGCCCCAGGAGGGTACAATTTCAATCATGTTGACTTTAAGACTCTCAACCATGAGACGAAAATGACCCTGGGCTTAGTGGACCCTGCAACAACAGGCTGGGAGAAATTCGGAAACAACCTCTGGCGGGTTGCTGACCTGCTTCATGAGGCTGGTTCTCTGAAACCCCCTCCCAAACAGCATAGACGTGATGCAGGAAATTGGGAGCCCATACAGGAGGTGACATACTCCAATTATGGACCCCATTCCCAGCACAGGAAGACGGCTCTGAATTCCATCCCGAAGGGGAATTGGAATTCGCGCCCTCCTCCCAGACAGGACAACAGACAGTGGCAGGCTAGGGACTCCCGCAGTCAGCCCAGCAGGGCAGAGAACTCCGCTCAGCTGCCCTCAGCCCCAAAACAGACCTCGAACACGAGTTCTTCCAGGGAGACGTCCGGTGGTTATGACCCTACTGCCCAGACTTACTGATCAGATAGAGTAAAGATCTGGGGCATGCTAAGAAAGTTTGGACTGGAAATGAACCAGTTCGACAGGAGGCCCACCTCAGAACTTTTGGAAGCTTTGGAGAAGCAGCTTCAGGCGGGAGGTGAACAGCCGGTAAGTGCCGTGACCAACGGTCCTCCCCGGCTGGATATTACCCCGACTTAGAGCTGTCAAGATAGGGGTGCCCTTGGTCCCAGGACCTCCCCTGAAGGGTTGTGGCTCGACCAAAGCCCGACAAATGGGGTAGGGAAAAGACCCCTGCCACCCCTCTTGCACTCCAAAGCAGCTCTAAAAGTGCTGCACTCAAACCTAACAAGACAGAGTGAGCCCACCCCAGACACTATCCGTTTGAGTGGGTATGGTGGGGGAGGGAGCCCAATCTAATTCCTTTGGAGGACACAAGCGCCCAGAGCGCACTAAAGCAAAGCAGATTGCCCCTCCTCCTGACATAGCCCTGAGAGTGAATCCAACCACCTCTGAGACAGTGGTGCTTTCTGAGCACCAAGAAGGATCGTGCCAGGCTAAGGTTCAGGGGGAAGCCCCCACAGAATCTGACAAGGCACCAAACATTGCCAGCATATGTGAGAGCCAGGAAGAGGAGAGCACACAGCCAGGGAAAGC
The DNA here is from genome assembly GCA_948474755.1 of Ctenosaura bakeri. NCBI lineage: Eukaryota > Metazoa > Chordata > Lepidosauria > Squamata > Iguanidae > Ctenosaura > Ctenosaura bakeri. The sequence continues at coordinate 76,985 of CAOLHI010004783.1, read as the reverse complement.
CAGCCCCAAGCTTCCAGAACTTGCCATTGTTCCCTCTCTGAGCCCCCTGTTAGAAATCTGCAGTTTCTCCTGGAACTTCCTTAAATCCTTGGCAGAGAGAGTCCACCCTCTCCTTGCCCTCTTTCAAGGGAATTCCACGTGAAACTGGGGATTCAAGCAGCAAAATGCTCCTGCCCAGCCAGAGCACAGTTTAGTAAAGGCACTCACCCTGGCACACCCTGACTTGACACTACATACTCCCCTTAACTGTATTACATCAGGGGAGACCCTAACAAACATGACTGTGAGTCCCAAATACCACACTGAGATAGATGTGGCTACTGCCTTCACCTCCACAGAGCTATACTGGTGCCAGCTTACTTTCACATTCAGTGGCACCCAATATCTTTTTACTCTGGTGATCTTGAGAGAGGCCAGGACAGTCCATGGCTCTGTCTCGATCACCATCCTGCCACAAAATACAGTGCTTCAGGAGGCACTTGGATCAGATACCAGCCTCCACTTTGATTTGGCCAAAAGGGTCTCAAGCCATGAGTGGGCACTGCCACTCTTGCAAGTAATTTCAGAGATCCACCAACCAGTGCATGCAAAGGACTGGAAGGGAAAACCCCCAGACTGGGCAACCCCCTCTTTTGTGCAGCAGCCAAAGAGCGAGGTGACTGCCTTACTTCCCTTCATGGGCTGGCAGCCACCTTGAAGAGACATGCTCAAGTAAACTTTCCCCTTTTTGTGTATATAGTTTGTCTTAGTCGTAGTTGTAGTTATAGATTTTAAACCTCTTCCCCCTTTTACAACAATAGCAACATAATCATATTTGCTGCTCAGATGATTCAGGCTAGCCTCATGGGATTAATGCACCTGGAGATCTTAAGCCTGATGAGAGAGCACCACCCGGAATCTCTGGAACACCCTGCCTCTTTGGCACAAATATGGCACACCACTTGGGAGAGCCTAACTCTGAAGGTGGAAGTTGTACACGAAAGGTTTCTGGACCCTCTAATTTTACATCCACTATCCCATATAGGACTCCCCTTGATAGCCGCCGATGCCACCCTATTAATCCTGACAAATGTACCATTGGTTCAATGGTACACACTCTTTTGATTTATCCGGTTGTTTATTTCACCACCATTGAGTACAGTGCTTTCGCAATATAGACAGTTTCTGCTATAGTAATATCTCTGAATATATCATAGTACTGGTAAATTACACCGTCATGGCTCAGATTAACAACGAGTGCTTTTGTTTCAGAACCCCTTGCTTATATGTGACAGTATTGCCTAGTGGTGCAACTGTAAGAATCAACCGCACCGCTGGCAACCCTTGCTTTTGTTCTCAGCACGTACAGGATTGTTTTGGGAAAAACTTTTATCTCGGGGGAGATAAAAAATTATGTTTTAGAGAACGGATACGTGCCTATGGAGTCTGAACTAGTCAGATTCCACCTTGAAGATGAGATCTCCGTGTCTACATGGCTATGGAATCTCACCCGCCTGGCACACCGAGTACTGGAGGTATCGCGCTCCCTCCACCAGATTGCCTTGATAGTTAACCACTCAGCCAAGGTAATCATTGAATCATCTGAAGATTTGGAAACCACATCACAACAATCCTGGTGGGACACCTTCAGTTGGTCATCCACGGGGCAAGCGATCACCCACTTTACCTTGCACCCTTTAATCATACTAATTGTCTTCCAGGTAATACTAGCCCTATGCTTAATTGGCCTCTCATCGTGGGTCAAGAAACAGAATTTTCAGCTTCGAGCTGGTCGGTTTTATTGAGAGCTCCGAGGCTCATAATTTGTAAATAGTTTATAGTTCGTGTAAGTTGTTTTGATTGTAATGTCCCATTTGGCTTCAAAAGCCTATCCGAAGGCGACCAATCTTCAGGCCTGTCTCAGAGTCCAGCTTCTAGAGGTAGGAAAGTTGCTCACTCAGAACCTACATCTAGCCTACATCTAGTACTTGCAGCCAGCCCCAAGCCCTCGGTATACATCATCAGGCTTGGAGCCCAGCTCTGCGTCTGAGCGAAGGGGGGACCTGGGCGAGCATCTGCCAAGAGGAATCCCATCCTGTTAGGGAGAAAGCCGAGTGTATTGAGTGTGCATTCCTGTGTTAGAAGCTAGCTCTTCAAGCTTGTCTTTAGTGTACAGGATGGCCTGGCACCACCGTCAAAGGACCGGTGGATGGATGCGGATTCCAAATTAGCAGCCTCACTGCCTGAATAGGCCCCACTAAGGCCAATACAGTTCTGTTCTTTGGAGCTATTTAAACCCTCTCTCCCTCTTTGACTTTTTGGTTATAGTGAAACAAAATTTCAGGGTTCAACTTGAACTCCCATCAGGCTCTAAGCTGGTAATTTGCATTTTATCTATGTATTGGATAACCTCTTTGTCAGTTCAGTTGCAAAATAGCTAGAGGTCAACAGCTCTGGAGAACTAGGATGACCCCCGGACCTGACCATCACCCCCGGGTACTGTGGGGGGGGGATGAAGACGAAAAATCGCAACTCCATTCAGGAACCGGTCAAAGGAGATGTGTTACCCTGATTTCTGGGGGTCCTGCGAGGGACACCTAAGTGCGCTCCAAATATTACAAAGTTGGGAATTAGCAAAGAGCACAAGCTAGCACTACGAGAGGCAGGACAACGTAACGAGATCTTTTACCCAATGTCTATGGGGTCAGGTCAAACAAGGAGCAAACAGAAGTAAATAATAATTGTTGTTTTTATTGATATACAGTCAAACACGTGTATGCAACACACTCACACAGAAATCTATAGAAATAAATGTAGGAGTTGGATAGAGGGATTTTAAGAGGAGGTTTTGTATGGGAAATACTACACCTGTCCTGAAGCCCGAGTAGTCTGAAGAAGAAGTTCATGGAAGTGGAGTTTCTCAGCACGTGGAGCTGAATCAGGTAATTTACCTGATTGAGTTATGACAGAGTTGTCAGTAGCTCAGATAGTATGCAAACGCATAGTGCTTGACAGTTGAGTATTCGGTTTGTCAAGCTGCCTGCTCGGGGCAGGGATTCCTTTGTAAGTAGCGTGCATACATAATGTGGTACTTGCCTTGAGGTCTCCTAAAGCGGCAGTCTGGCTATTTCTGGCCTGCCTGTATTTGTTTGGAATGTTTCAGCTATTGTTGGCCGTGCCTGTGTGCGTGCTTGTCCGGGGGCCTCGCAAGCACGTGGAGGAAAAGGGGTAAAAAAGGCAAAAATATTGATATCAAATGATATCTAATATCCCACAAGTCAGGGCTAGAAACTACTGCAATAGATGCCCAATCCCTCTGCTCCAGCTGTGGGACCATGGGGGTGTGTGATCCAGATACCTCCCGATGGAGATAAAAGACTCTTTTACCAAAACTCAGATTTAAAAGTACTACTGCCATCACAAATGGACTATTCCTCACTCTGAGACCTGCAAGATGCACAAAGCGGATAGCTAGTAATCAATTGTTAGCTAGTCTGCAAAATTGGATACATTGTAACCATCACCACTTCACTTTGCTCATTCCTTCAGTGCTTCATTGGAAGGCAGGCTCTGCTTCAAAGTTCAATTGTTTTACATTGTACTATTTGCTGTAACTGCTCATTTGCAGCCATTTTGCAATTGACGGGCCTATTTATTATTGCTTATTGCTTATATGCTTTTGTGTGAATGTGTTTAGGTTTAGTTAGGAATGTATTTATAAGATAGAAACCCTTCGTGTTCCCTGAAAGTTCCCTTTCCCTATGGAGAAATACTCCCTCTGAACCTTTAGACCCCTATTTGGCTCTAAAATTAATGTTGGTTAATAATTGGAAAATGTTCGATATTGTTCCCAAATTGGCCATTTTGGGGGGGGGATTGTTATATAGTTTCTAGCCCGGAGTTGTGGGATATTAGATATCATTTGATATCAATAATTCGGCTTTCTTTACCCCTTTCTCTCTACGTGCTTGTGAGGCCCCCGGACAAGCACGCACACAGGCACGGCTGATAATAGCTGAAACATTCCAAACAAATACAGGCAGGCCAGAAATAGCCAGACTGCCGCTTTAGGAGACCTCAAGGCAAGTACCACATTATATATGCACGCTACTTACAAAGGACTCCCTACCCTGAGCAGGTAGCTTGACGAACTGAATACTCAACTGTCAAGCACTCCGTGTTTGCATAGTGGCTACTCTATTGACAACTCTGTCATAACTCAATCATCCAAAATCCTGACCTTTTGGAGGCTTTGTCTCCAGCCCGAAACTCATTGTTATCCCCAGGAATGGACTAGCCTATGGCCACATTTTCCCCATAAGACCCCCTGACTTTGAGCGCTTCCTTGGATCGCTCTTGGCTTCCATCCTGCCTTGCTGTCGCTTCATTTGGCTAGCCTTCCCCTCAACTCCTTGTGCTGAGAATCCTCACTTCCACAAACTTCTTCTTCAGACTACCCAGGCTTCAGGACAGGTGTAGTATTTCTCATACAAAACCTCCTCTGAAAACCCCTCTATCCAACTCCGACCTTTATTTCCTTAGATCTCTGTGAGAGTGTGTTGCATACACATGTTTGATTGTATATCAATAAAAACAACCATTATTATTTACTTCTGTTTGCTCCTTGACTTGGCCTGACCCTGTAGACATTAGGTAAAAGATCTCACTACTTTGCCCTTCCTCTTGTAGTGCTAGCTTGTGCTCTTTGCTAATTCCCAACTTTATAATATTTGGAGTACATTTAGGTGTCCTTCATGGGACCCCCAGAAATCAAGGTAACATGTGTTTCAAAATAAAGAAAACAATTATTATTTACTTCTGCTTGATTATTGACTCGGCCTGACCCTGTAAACATTGGATCCAAGATCTTGCTAGTTTGCCCTGCCTCTTGCATTACTTAGCTTGTGCTCTTTCTAATTCCCATTCCCCAATAATTGGAGCAAATTTAGGTGTCCCTCACGGGACCCCAGAAATCAGGGTAACATAGTTCCCTGAGAGACTTAAGGTTAACAAATCATGTGAGGTGCCATCCTATAGTTTGAGCGGTTTGTGTGTCATGTATGGTGACAACTGGTTCTGGATTTAAATTCACTGCCTAGACTTGGAGGAGGAATGCCTCAGTCCAAAAAAGCTGCAGTAACACAGGACTCAGACAGGATCCTTCTCTCTCAATCTCCATTGTTTGGTAAAACAGTGACAAGTTCCATATTGTTTGTTTTCCCCCTTGGCAGCAGTTCTTGGTGAAAAACGCTAAGGATTTTCCCAAAGGACCTTGGTGGTCTCCCTATCTCTGAATGCCTGGCCTTATTTGTCTTGCAGGGCTCCCATTTTCAGTTAATATTCCCCACTGTTTCATGGGAGCACTGGCATCACATTTTGGAGTAACGGTAGTTAAAGAGCTGTTAAATCCTAGGAGACTGGAGTAGTACTGCAATGCACTTTATGTGGGGCTGCCCTTGAAAAGTGTTTGGAACAGCATCTAATGCAAAATGCAGCAGCCAGACCGGTGTCAGGTGTGCATTTTAGTGACCATATAACACTACAAGAACTACACTGGCTTCCAATTTGCTTTTGAGCTCTATTCAAGTTGCTGGTGTTGACTTACAGAGCCTTAAATAACTTGGGGCCAAGATATCTGAAAGATCACTTTTTCCCATATGAGCCTGCCAGAAATTTGAGATCTTCAGAGGAGCCCTGTTGTGCATCCCCACACCTCATAAAATTAGGCTGATGGGTACGCACAACAGTTCTTTCTCTGTAGCAGCACCTCAACAGTGGAACTCCTTATCCAAGGATGCTAGGTTGGCCCCATTGTTACCCTGTATGTTGGGGGTCCCAGAGGGGCACCCAAATTACCAAATAAAAACACAAATTAGGGGAATTTAGCTTGAGCACTCTCTTGGCTAAACAAGAGGCAGGGTAACTTTAGCAAGGATCTTTTAACCCAATGTCTACGGCTGCAGGTCAGAGAGCAGGCAAGCAAGTTTAAAAGTAACCAAAAATGACAGCTTTATTGAAAAATAAACAGCAGATAAAACAACACACACACTAGCTAACTTGGAAACAGAAATGGGGCTTTTAGGGAAAAGCAATACGACACCTGGTCTCGTAGTCCTGGAGAAAAAGATGGGGTTCCGGGGAAGAAGGCTCAGGATGGCTGGCTGAGGGGAGCTCCTTAGACAGACCGGCAGCAAAGCTAGATGGAAGTCCAGGGTGATCCAAAGTACTCTGAGGAGGACTTGGAAAAGGCGACCTTTTATAGGGTGGAGTTTACCTACAGGCTATGTTACGCTTGGTGAGAACAAAGGAGATTTGGAGCTGGACAAAGGATTTGGAAAAGGTCAAGTTTAGCATGATTGGTTTTGCTCTTGATGACAATAGCGTGACCGGCACGTTTAAGGGCCCAACATAAAGGAATGGTTTGGCTCTTGGCTGCAAGGCTTTGTGTAACTCCAAGCCGAGCAGAGCTGGTTTGCAGGGAGGTTTTTCCCTATAGCAACGGAGAGGTTTAAGTTGCTAGCCTGAATGGGGTTTTGGAATGTACAGTCATTAACGGCCACGCTCGTACGTGCTCGTCCAGGAGGCCTCTTGCAAACATGTGGAGTGAGATGGCAAAGAGAGGTCCAGCAAGGCCAAATTATTTGATACCATAAGGATATCTAGTGCTCTCACCCAACGTATCATAATCATAATAACAATCCCCCCCCCAAAAATGGGAGGTATTGGGACAATATCGATCATTTTTCCAATTAAACATTTAAAGTCAAATTTAGAGCCGAATGTGGGACTACTGCTCCAGGGTCGCATCACTCCAAGGGTAAATGGGGTTCGCAACATTACTAACTAACAAAACAGTCCCTAACTAACCAAAATCCTAAACCTAACTATAAACATATATACCAAACACAAAATGTAACAATGGCTGAATGGTAATTGCAAATTAACAGTACAGAATGAGACAGAATGAGTCTCTCTCCCCGATGGAGGAGAGCAAACGGTAATGCAAAATGAAAAACCAGCAGAGAAGTGGGCAAGAGGCTGTTCCAGTGGGAATGCAGGCAAAGGAGTCGACTGATGGATAGCGGGCATAGGTCCAAAAAGCAAACAGTTCTATGGAGAGCGGACAGTGGTAACAGTTCGATGGAGAATGGGCAATGGAATAGTCCAAGAAGCAAATAGATCCGTGGAGAGTGGGCATTAGTCCAGAGTTCGTAGTTCGGGGGAGGTGAGATGTGAGCACAGAGTCTCTGGGCACCGCCCCAGGATACGGGAAAAGTTTGGTGGCTGGAAAAAACAGCGAGTGAGTTCAAGTTGGTTGGAAATGCGGGCAGCAAGTAACTGAACTACAGGCAAAATCTGGAACACGGGCAGATCGAGAAGTGGGCAATGGAGACAGGACCAAACGGAAAGGCGAGCAAAATGCGGGTGGCGGAAGCTAGCCAGAGGCGCCAGCTCTTTGAGAGTGAGGCTTGCAGGAATGGCAAGTGGAAGAGTCCAAATGGTAGGAACTCTGTAGTCCATGGCGGAGGAGTCTGCAGCAATGTCCATTGGGAGTGGCTGGAATTAGGTCCCCAACTGCAGCAACAAGAGCATGAAGTGTTCGGGCTGGTCCCTCGGGAAAAACGGTGGATTTTCGACACACACTCCCTTCGGCACCTGGGGGTGTGGGTAAGTCTCAGGGCTGGTCCAGCTACTGGAACCTTGACCTATAGTTCTACAAGAAAGAAACTGACATGGATTACAACCAATACCAACATTCAATGCAAATCAATGGCACGAAGCCTGCCGGGAGCTGAGTTCAAGTTCTGAATTTGTCCTCACCATGACCAAAAGAGTTGCTGGCTGGTGAGGATATAAATAGCGACTGAGTATAAGGATGAATTGGCCAGGAGAGGCCATGAGGTAGGCGGTGAGGCTGCTAGTTCGGTCTCCACATGCATCCGTCGGTCCTATAGACTTCAATGCTACCTCCCCAGATGGCAGAGGGACTCCCCGGTATGACAGTCCCATCTGTATTCCGGTACTCATAACATGGACCTGCATGCTCACCCCTCCCTCTCTCTCAGGCCCAAAGCCGAAACTCCAGACCTGATGATGTAACTACGAGGGTCTGGGGTCATTGTGATTGGTAGATGTATGCAGGGTCCGAACATGCAACTCCACTACCTCCGAAATATAAGGCTGGAACCCGAGGGCAAACCTGAAGATTGGTTGCCCTCGGGCAGACTTTTAACAGCCCACCGGACCAAAAGACACAAAACACTACACTTACGCTAAACTATTTACAAATATTATTGGATGGGTACAGGGGTTAGGAATCTTCCAGCTTCAAGCTGGTAAATCTGTTTCTTGGCCCAAAGAGCCAGGAAAATTAAATATATGATGAGTACGACTTGAAAAATGATCAAGACAATCAGAGGATGCATGGCATATCTGGCAATTGTTTGTCCGGAGGATGACCAATTAAAAATGTCCCACCATGAGTGTTCTGTAGCTTGTTCTAATTCCACAGAGGTTTTTACTACCTTCTGGGAGGAATGATCCACATTTACTGCAATTTGTCGGAGGGAGTGTGAAACCTCCTTTACCTTGTTGGCCAATTGACTGAGATTCCGTAGCCATGAAGACGTTGGGATCTCGGTATTAAGGTGGAATCCGACTAGTTCGGATTCGCTGGCTGCGTACTCAATTTCCAAAACATAATCACGTTTCTCCTGTCTAATATAAAAGTCTCGGCCAAAGCAGTTCTGGACATGCTGGCCACAAAAGCAGGGATTGCCGGTGTATCGGTCAATCCAAACGGGGACACCACTAGGTATTAAAGTCACACTCTCACAAGGGGTTCTTAAACAGAAACATTCTCAGGTTATCTGAGCCATCGAAGTGGAATTTACAGGTACCAAAATATAGTCAGAACGGTTGTTATGATTAAAGCTATTGATGTTACTAAAACATTGCACCCAATGCTGGTGGAACAAGCAACCGCACAAATCAAAGAAGTGTGTACCATTAGACCAATGGTAAAGCGGTTGAGGTATCAAAGTAGTGTTAACGGGGTATCAAAGTAGTGTTAACGGATAAGAGGGGGAGCCTTAGATGGGATACTGGATGTACAATTACCGGATCCAAAATCCTTTCGTGGGCAACTTCCACTGTGAGAGTTAGCCTCTGCCAGGTGGCGTGCCGTACTTTTGCCAAAGCGGCGGGGTGTTCCAGCAATTTTGGGTATTGCTCTCTTAACAGGCTCAGAATCTCAGGGTGTATTAAACCCATGAGGCTGGCCTGGATCATCTGAGCGGTAAGGGGATCACATTGTTCTGCAGTTGCATGCACTGTATCGCAACTGACAAATCATGCATCATGTTCTGTAAGACGCGGCCAAGGTCAGCTACTATGTTGCGCTCGGCACCAACCCATTCCGGTAGCAGTTGGCTAATCAAATCCATTCCCTTTGCCAAATTAGTTAGACCTGCTGCGGAAGATATTCCAACATCTTTAGTCTTGGTGCCAATTACTCCTAACTTATTGGCCAAAATTTCCTCATTAATGGTATTGGCCAGTCCCAATACCTCCTAACACAGTTCCCAGAACATCTCGCTTAGGGTGAGTGTGTGGGTGGGAGAAAGACAACCATCGCTTCTCCCAATGTTCCCATTGAGTCCAAGCCAATTTTAAATATGGTGCGCAGGTCGGGAGCACTTTAGAGATGTTGACGATGGTAAAGTTAAGTACCATCGTCGTGAGCATGGCTTGGACGTCTGAATAGACTACCATTTCTATGTCCTTGCGGACCACAGAGTTACCAACATACTTAGCCGGTCTCTTACCTGAAGGAGTCCTGTGACGAAAAGGAGAGTCAGGACACCATTTCTTGCGGCAAGTGAATGTGCAACCTGTTGGAACCTGGGTGATGTTCTAGCATGTAAACATGAAGGTTTCCCATATCCATTTGGGATGGCACTTGTCCATGTCAAAGGTGACGGAGACCAGTGCTTCCCATCGGAGGTTACTCTGAATCATGGTTATCATTGTAGGGGCGGCGTCGGTTGACACCTCCACATACAACGTCATGTTGTGGTTAGCAATGGCCATGGTTAGGCCTGCGCCAAGCCAGTGATTGGAATACACTCTAGGGTGAGTGAACAGCTGAAATGGGTATTGCTTTTGATACCAAGGGTATAACTCTGATTTGCGCAACATGGCTTCTGTTTCAGGATAGGGATTCCAATGGCATACCGCCTGCACATTGAACTCCCAATCTGTGTGAATGTACGTGAATGCTGGGGGCACTCCTATTCCATGAACACATCCGGGTAACGAAAACAACACAACAATCCAAAGTAACGGGCCCATTCCGTCTCCCTGTAGGGAACACAGAGATGGAGTCTCCATTATTTCAAAAACCTAAACTGCAGGGGAACTATTTACAAGGGAAGGGGAGAGAAGGCCTAGCTGCCATCTCTTCAAGGGGGTTGCCAACCCATGAAGGGAAGCAATGCCTAGTCTGCACTAGTCCGAGCTATCGGAAGGACTTTCCCGTCTGGGGGTTTCCCTTTCCAGTCCTTCGCTAGGGTTCCCAAGGTCACCTGCAAGAGTAGCCACACTTGCAGAGCCTGCAGGAACAATAACACTTGCTCCCGGGTTGGGACCCTTTTACACAATCCAAGGTGGAGGTCTGGGCTAGGGCCTGGGACCTCTGAAACCACAGCCTTCCTGGGTAGGATGGCAGTCATCAGGAGACTATACACCGTCTTGCCACAGCGAACAACTAACCAAGTCACAAGCAGGGTACCGCCAGAGTCCTTAAAGGCAAAGCGGTGGAAAAACAGCTAAACGAAGGGGCTGGCAGTAGCCACAATCGCCTCCGGGTGCGGTAACACAGTCTGTCCCAGGCGTAACGGGACTGTTAGGGGGACCTTAATGGTGGCGCCGCAGTGCACAGCCGTAACTACTCTGGGTCCCTGAACTAGCGGCCATGGGAGCATGCTTTTGCTGCAGGCAATTGTCTCATTGCTCCGTGGGAGAACGATGTCCAAGAGGCCATCACTCCTGGCACGGTTTCCCCAAGACAAAAACCTACAACAAAACACTTCCAGGGGCCAAGGAATGCCTTCCCAGGTTAGTGCGCGGTGACCCCCCCCAGTCGTATCCAGAAGACTGGGCACGTTCAGGTGCAGGTTCGCAGTGACTAACCGGTCTAGGGTGCAGCAGCTGTAGTGCTGTACCAGGGTCCGCTAACAGGGCGGCAGGAGGATTCTCCCCTTGGTCTTGGTGCCTCCCTGCACCATGTGCTTCTGCCTCCTACTGGGACGAAGCTTCGTACCAGTCCTACGGGGAAATGTGCTGGACCGAGGGCATCCCTAGTCCTGCTGCAAGTACAAAGTTGGATAGTATCCAGCCGGGGGTGGGCCGTTCATCACAGCCTGGACCAGCTGTTTACCATCTCCGAAAACCTTTTTATCCAGGGCATCCAACAGCCCTGCCGTGGGCCTCTTATCATACTGGCGGGGGTCAAGCACAGCCGTACGCAGCAAATCACAGATCTTAGCCCGGTCTGACGAGTATGCCTGTATGGTGGGGTCATACCCACCAGACGTATCGCGGGAAGGGCCTGACTCTCTGGGGGCAGTGGGCTGTTTTGGGGGACTCCTGCCTTGCCTGCCTGGGCGGGTGTCTCTCCCCTGCCACTGCCTATCCTGTCTGGGAGCCGGGAGCAAGTTCCAATTCCCTCTGGGAACGGAATTTGGCACGTACTTCCTATGTTGGGAATGGGACCCATAGTTGGAGTACGTGACCTCTGATATGGGATCCCAGTTTCTGGCGTCCTTCCTCTGGGCCTTACTGGGAGGGTCTGAGGGAGCCAGCCTCTCGCAGGAGGTCAGCGATCCTGCGGAGGTTGTTCCCAAATTCCTCCCACGGTGTCGTGGCCGGATCCACCAAACCTAGGGCCGTCTTTGTCTTGTGGTTCAAGCCTCTGTATAACACAGTCTTGAACTCCACAGAGTCAAAGTTGTACCCATGGGCCGTCAAGGGGACTTTTTCGGCCAGAATCACGAGCAGCTGCTTCCGCATCATGTAAACCTCAGGGTTCTCACGAGGACCCTGTTGCTTCATGACGTAGAGCACACCCGTGCTTTGTCCAGGCCAAAGAATCCGAACTACCTCCCTCATCCAATTGTGGGCCTCGAGCCTAACCAGTCCGCGAGCTGCCACAGCTGATTCCAGGGTAGGGAGCTCAGAAGGGGACATGCAAAGGAGTGCCAATTGGGTCAGGTCCTGGCCATTGGCTGTCGGGTAAGAGTGTATCACCGCATTTAGCCACATCATGCCGGTGGACCGATTTAGGGGGCCCAGTTGGTCAGCAATGGCTTTCACCTCCGTAGTACGCCAGAGGACCCTAGTCTCGGTGACCTGAGTCTCCTGGGTCTCTGTTCTCTGGGGGTGCCTTCTCCTACAGGGGTGGTCCTCCGTGTCATGGACCGTGTCTCTACTGGGTGGACTGGAACCTTAGGGTCACTCCAGTCCAGATTAATGGGAAGGGAGACCAGAGTTTCCTCCAGCAGGGGCTCCTCGGGCAAATCCTGAGCAAACAAGGGTAGCAACTCCGGACAAACGACCGATATGAGGGCCTTACGGGTCTGGAGCTGGCTCTCTAGTGCGGCGATCTGCTTATGGAAGGCTGCTTGACTAACAGCCTCGTGCTGTTCCTTAACCTGTCCCACCATGTATCTGGCTGCCACTTGGGCCTGATACAGCTCAGCCTCTAAGGCGTGAGCTTTCTCTTCCCAAGTCTGGGCCACCAGGGTGAGATCGCTCAAATTCTGGGCTGAGGCTTGCGCAATGGAAGCAAAGGTTACTTTGTCCACCCACAATGCCTCAACCTTGACTTGAAGCCGGGTGTTCTCCTTCTCAACTGCTGCTAACCTAGCCCAGGTCTCTACTAGGGCGGAGCTAGCATTTCTGGCCGCAAGCCAAAGTCTTCAAGCGGCCAGCGAATCCTTCGCTGGACCGAACGGGTTCCTGGACTTACGTGCCAGGGCGTAAGCTTCTCTAAGAGAAGTAAAGGGATCTGCCGTCTAGAAGACCGAGTCTTTCCAGGGGCATTTGTCTTTACTTAGGACCCATTTTTCTAATTTCCCATGGACCTCTTCCTCACACATGAGGTTCTTCACTGCAACTACACTGGGGCTCTCCTTGGCCATTGCCAAGCAAGCCTAATGCTACAAAATGTGGGACCAAAACTGGAGTGACGGGTAGGACCACCGAGGCCCCTTGGGGGAACTTAGGGAAACAAACTCTCTGGAACTTACAGCGCTGCCTAACTAAGCAGCGAGGGAAGAGGGACAAAGAACCAATCTCCAGCCTGCCCAAAAGGAGGAAACAGTTGGCAGATGGGGAGGGCACTCCGACCCAGGGACCACCTACAGGAGTACTCGCCTGCCTGCAGTGGAGGGTGACGAGCTCAACTCCAAAGAGGAACTCACAACGCTGTCCGACCGAACAGCGGGGGAAGAGGGGTGAGGAACCAAAAACCAAACCATTCCTAACTGGTTTTCTGGGTGAGAGGTACCTTCCTACACCACGGGCTAAACTGCTAAACCCACACAAAGACTAAGTTGTGACTCCTACCCAATCCTAGTCAGCTAGCCAAATCGGTATTCCTACCCGCAAATTCTTAGAAGCCGGGATTCCTACCTGTGTCTCCTTCAATACTAAGCCAAAAACCAATACTAAGCCAAAAACTAAAACTCAAGGGTCCCCACAGAAACTTCTTGAAACATTTGCCTTCATCTTCTCAAGTTTGTTTTTACTGTTTTGTTTTTACAGTACTGTGGTGTTAATCTTAATTCTTTAGGCTATTTAATTGTTTATTTTGACATTTTATACTCAGCCTTTGAAATTAAATTTACAGTAGATAATAAGTGTTACTGCAAGTTAGACCTCCTTGGAGATAGCATAAAGATATCATTTTGATATCAATAATTTGGCTTTCTTCTACCACCCCTCTCCCGTGTTTGTGAGGCCCCTGAACAAGCACAGACTAGGCGCGGCCACTAATTGCTGGACATTCCATTCTCCACCCAGGCAGGCCAGAAATAGCCAGATCCTTGGTTTAGGAGACCTCTCTGCAAACACCTTCATTATGTATGCATGCTGTTTACAAAGGACTCCCTGCCCCGAGCAGGCAACCTGGCAAGCTGAATACTCAACTGCCAAGCACCCTGCATTTGCATACTGGCTAACTCTTTGTCAATTCGGACTTAACTCAATCATGCTAAATTCTGACCTTTCCAAAGCTTTGTCCCGCTCCTAAAACGCATTGTTTTCCCCAAGTATGGCATAGCCTGCAGTCACATTTCCCTCTATAAAAACCCCTGATTCCAAGACCATCCTTGGATCATTCCTGAGTTCCAGACCGTATTGCTGCCACTTTGCCTGGTGAGCTTCCCCTCAGCCCCACGTGCTGAGCTACATCGCACCCCAGCCTCGCTCTCTATCTTCTTTCCAGACTCCAGGAACAGGTTCTGTATCACCCGAATCAACTATCCCGCTGAAAATCCTGCTATCCAACTCAACCCTTTATTTTCCTTAGTTGTCTGTATGCGTGTGTTGCTTACATTGTGTGCCTGTCTTTAATAAAGATCATTTATAATTTCCAACATGGTTTGCTTCTTGACTTGGCCTGACCCCATAAACATTGGGTTACAAGATCCTGCTGCATTACCCTGCCTCTCATTTTGCCAGCAGTGCTCTAAGCAAATTTTCCCCAAAGTGTGTTGTTGTTTGGTTATTTAGGTGTCCCTCCTGGGACCCCCAGTAAACAGGGTAACATAAGAACTATAATAATATCCAATATACATCAAAAAGAAAATCTTAGGAGAAACCAAAGAACGACAGCAACAAAACCTAGATATTTTACTACTGCAGCAGCAGCAGCAACAGCAGTAAAGAGAACTCTGTCAGTCATAACAAAACAAAACTTTCCTTAACTAGTTTGTCACTAGATAGTGACAAACAGAGCTTGCAAAGTTGCCCATGCTATCTGGGGAATTCTGCTTAAAAAGAATGGGACAGAAGTCCACAAAGGAAGCCAATGATTCATGAATTATGATGGCCATCTGTCTTCTCCAAGAAAGGACACAGCTAGTGTAGAAGCTGAAGTTGATCAGAAGTCTTCTATCACCAAGTTGTGAACTTTTACAACAGATTGTTAATAAAATAACAAGGTGTAGCAAAATCTTATGATGTCTATTGTTTGTTCAATATTGTAGAAGGGCAATTGGCAGTTCAGAGAATCTATTGAAGACTGGTATTGTTTTGGTGATTGTGTTGATTCGATTGTAGTTGTTATTCCAAAACTTAGGTGCCATGAGGACCACCCTATGATGCCAGTACCTCTGAGCCAAAATGGGGAACTAATTAGCTCAAAATCAGGAGGCTAACAAGATTGGGCAACTTAGCGAAACCTTTTTACCAATGTTTACCAGTTCAAGCAGGAAAATTCAGTCAGAGAGTATAATGCAAACTAAAGATGTGCTTTATTGACAATAAATTTACTCTCTCACACAGCAATTTAAACAAACATATAATTGCACAAGAACTAATTAAGGAGAAAAGAGGAAAGTCAGATAGAGACTGCAAGGGATATGAATGATAATTACTAGATCCAGAGTGATGTGGAGAAAAGCAGTGGCTTGACTTTGGTAAAGAACCTAATGACAGCTCTCGGTCATAAGACAGACAGACGGAGTGGCATTCAAATCTGTGAAAGACTGTGCTGGGCAGAGTGGAATCAGACGTATTTGAACTCCAAAAATAGCTTGTGGCAGTAGAGGATAAGTGTAGTTCAGGTAGGGAACAAAGGCAGCTGTAATGCATACAATGGACTAATTTTTGCAGTGTTCGGGTGACAAAGGTGTGATGGGTGTTGTAATAGCTGTCTATTGTGGGTGCTACGAGGAAAGAGGAAGAAGTCCAGGTGCACAGGGAAGAGGTTTGAGTCAGTCAGTGTCCTGTTGGATTTCTAGCCATTGTGTTCTCTATGAAAACTCCAGCTTCTACTTAAGCCTGTTATCCACAGGAAGGGCATCTGTTTGCCTGATAAATGACCTAGTTGTAGCTAGAGGATGTATTAGGCTGACCAGCCTTTCTTTCTCACATTCACAGTCAGAGTTTTCCCTCTGTTGGTTTGACCTCCCTGTCACCTGCAGGTTTGATTTTGAAATTAGTGCCAATTAAAGTGTGTTGCCAATTAAATATGATGCTAATTAGATATAATGCACATCCAGACCATACCATTACTGGTAGCCAGATGTGGGTCCTAACATAGCAATCAATCTGTATCCATTATTGCATAAAGCAGTCTACTCTGTATCAATGAAAACAGCTTGTCTGACTCCAAAGAAGTGATCAAACGTTTAATATCACTTCTCGTGTCCTTTAATGTCTGAGTCTTTTCAACACAAAGGTCTCTTCTCACTGTCAGTTGGAAAGTACTGTACAGATCTCTCTTTTTCTCCTTAATAGATTTTCCCCAACAAGGGGGGAAAAAACCAGCAACAGGAGCAGTGGAAAAACAAGGGGTGGATACAAGTGGAGGATGTTATCATATGATGCCTCCATAAAAGTCAATGAATGAGGCAGAACCATGTGACAAAAGCTTCATCCAGAACAACTTCTAGTACAGTTTAGCTTTTCTTTCTATTTTGTTAGCACTGCTCCCTCTCAATTGGAGTGTGGCGGAGTCACCTTGTTTCGAGGTTTTTAAGCAGAGGCTGGATGGCCATTTCCTGGGGGTGCTTTGACTGTTTGTTCCTCCATGGCAGGGGGTTGGATTCGATGGTCATTGTGGTCTCTTCCAACTCTATGATTCTATGAAAGGAGAATACATTATTATTATTATACAATGATTAACTTTCTAAATTGATTTAAAGACCGTAATAAATGAGTACAGAATACTTAATTAATGAAGGACTTTGATGCTGTCAAAGGCCAATTAGTCTATTAGTTTGCTGACACAGATAAATCAAACTGTTCCTGTCTCCTCTTCTTTTCTAATTAAGCTCCAATTTCTTACCCTGTTAACTAGTTTCCTCCATATTTGCATACATAAGGAAGAACACACTTCATATCCTGCTCACTATATGGCTACTATGTATTAAAAATGATCAACCTTTAAGGGTAATATTACCCCCATGAGTATATATCATGCTGAATGGCTTAATACTGTGCTACCCCCACAATGCTGTTGACCAGCTGCCATTTAGAGGAAGGTCTGTGGATGATGAAGAGGAGAAGAAATCTATGCCTTCTTGTAGCTCATCATCAGAGTTGTAGCGATGATGGCTGGGAATGAGTTGATAAAGAGTGGAAGCAGAACAAGACATGAGGCAGAAGATTAGATGACACTTCACTCTTCAGTGTACAGAAGCCAAGTGTAAAGGCAGTTGAACCACAACCACACACACACACACACACATTATTATCTTAGAGATACAGAATCAAGGATATTACATATGCATCCAACACTCTCCTTGCTTTCCCTCCCTCAGCCTGAAGCAGCCTCCCCAATCAGCCTAACAGTAGTGCTGGCCATGGTGGAAAGGGGATACCAAAGCCCTCTACCCCATCTAAATCTAATTCTATATCACATTTGAGAGGTAGGTGTCTGATAAATAAAAAACTAGCCTGTTATGCATTTGTGCTTTACTACAGTTGCAGATGCTATACTGAGAAGGATCTAAAGTAAGATCCTCACACCCATCTTGCAGAGAAATGGGTGTTGGTGACTTAATTAGATTTAATTAGAAGGATATTGACAAGCTGAATGTGTCCAGAGGAGGGTGACCAAAATGGTGAAGAGTCTGAAAGCCATGCTGGAGAGCTCTGGCCAAGATCTCAATCTGTCAAGGTCATTTTGAATTTTGATCCTGTCTTCTGGAGTATTAGCAACCACATCCAATTTAGTATCATCTGCAGATTCAATCAGCATGCCCTCTATTTCCTTCATCCAATACATTGATGAGGATGTTGAATAGCACTGGGCCGAAGCCAGAACCCTGTGGTACCCAACTAGCACCCTTTGGGTTCGATCAGTCAACTAATTACAAATCCATCTGACACTAGCTTTTTCTAGCCCTCATTTTACTAGTTTCTTTGTAAGAATATCATGGGGAACTTTGTCAAAGGCCTCACTAAAGTCAAGAAATGCTACATCCACAGCATTCCCTTCTTCTATCAAGCTTGTGACTCTGTCATAAAAAAATGAGATTAGTCTGGCATGACTTGTTTTTTAGTAACCCATATTGACTTTTAGTGATCATAGCATTGCTTTCTAAGTGATTACAAACTATCTGCTTAAAGATCTGCTCTAAAATCTTTCTGGGTATTAGAGTTTAGTTGGAAGTTAAATGAGAATTTATTGAAAGATGAAACAATATTGGAGAAAGGTAGGCAAACTTTGGTGAGATACTTTGAAGAACATTTAAATAAAGAGGTCCATATAGGAATGGTATGGGAAGCTAGTAAGGCAGTCATGTGGGGTTTCCTAATGCAACAAGAAATAAGACTAAAAAAGGAGAAAAGATTTAAAGAACAAAAGTTAATAAATGACATAAAAGAGTTAGAGAATAAATTGAAAAGCTCCCCACAAGATAATAAGATTTTAGAAAAGATTAAAATGTTGCAAAAACAAATTGCACTGCAAGATACACAAGAAATAGAAAGGAATTTAAAATTGATAAAACAAAAGAATTTTTCTATGCAAATAAGATGAATAAATGGTTAGCTTATAGAATTAGGAAGAAGAAAGAGAAGCAGATAATAACACAAATAAAGGAAAATAAGAAGCTTCTGGTAAAACAAGAAGATATAAAGAAGGCCTTTGAAAGATATTATGCAAATTTGTTTGCCGAACAGGATTGTAAGCAATGGAAAAATGAGAAGATAAAAGAATATCTGAAAGAGGAAAGGAATATAATAATTACGGAAGCACAGAGAGAAGAATTAAATAAGGAAATAACAAAAGAGGAGATTTTACAAGCCATTAAGAAACAAAAAACAGGGAAAATGCCAGGCCCAGATGGTTTTTCATCATTATATTATAAAGTATATAATGAACAATTGATAGATCCACTACATGAGGTAATGAATAGTATAAATAAAGGGACAAGACCTCTTTCATGTGGGCAAGCCGATATAACAGTGATCCCAAAAGACGGGAAAGAGATAGGGAACTATAGACCCATTGCATTATTATATGTGGATTATAAAATATTTACCACAATATTGGCAGAAAGGTTTAAAAAAGTATTACAGGATATAATACACACGGATCAAAACGGATTTCTACCAGGAAGGGCGTTAAAGAATAATATAACAACATTGTTAAATATAATAGAATATTGCCATAAGCATAATGAAAGGAAAATGGCTCTTTGCTTTTTAGATGCAGAAAAAGCATTCGATAGAGTGAATTGGAAATTTATAGAAGAGGTAATGAAAGTAATAAATTTAGGACAAAAATTTCTAGATTGGATAAGAGCAATACATAAAGAGCAAAAAGCCCAAATAATTATAAATGGAGAAAAGACGCAAGAAATAGATATAAAAAGAGGAGTTAGACAAGGATGCCCGCTGTCACCACTTTTATTTATTTTGATTTTGGAAATAGTTAATAATAAAATTAGAATGGAAAAAAGAATAAAAGGGGTAAAAATTAAGAATCAGGAATATAAACTGAATGCGTATGCGGATGACTTAGTAATTATAGTAGAGGACCTGTCAAATAGTATAGAAACTTTAATAGAGATACTGCAGAAATTCGGCACAGTATCGGGCTACAAAATAAATAAAGAAAAAACAAAAATAATTACTAAAAATATAAGAGTACAAGAAGAAGAGGAACTGATTAGATTGATAGGATTTATAATAACTAAAAATGTTAAATATTTATGCATAATGATCACAAAAAATAATGTAGATTTATATGAAAATAATTACAAAAAGGTGTGGAAAGAAATAAAGGAAGATCTCAAAAATGGGAAAAATTAGCTTTGTCATTATTGGGAAGGGTCTCTGTATTTAAAATGAATATATTGCCCAAATTAAATTTTCTATTCCATTATCTATTTACAGATAATAAGAAATGAAAATCCGTTTAAAGAATGGAACAGAGATATAAGGAAATTTATATGGAAAGGAAAGAGAGCTAGAATAAAAACAAAGTTTTTAGAGGATATAAAGGAAAAAGGTTGAATGGGTCTCCCAAATTTGAAATTATATTATCATGCAAATAATATAGATTGGATGATAGATTGGATAACATTAAGGAATAATAGATTGCTATGTCTGGAAGGGGAAGAATTATACTTTGGGTGGCATGCATATATATGGTATGGGAAAGCATCAATTGATAAAAATTTTAAAAATCATATTTTGAGAAGAGCTTTAATTACAACATGTGAGAAATATAAAAGACAACTATATTTAAAAACACCGTTATGGATCTCAGTCCATGAAGCATTTTATAGGAAAGAAAAACCAAGGATAGAAACATGGATAAGATATAAAGATATATTAAAAGCACAAGGAAATGTAGTGAATTTTAAAACTAAAAATGAACTAAAGACAGAGGGCTGGGACACACATTGGTTATTAATTAGGCAACTTTGGGAGAGATATAAGAAAGATAACAAGGAAGAAGGATTTGAAATTAGAGAAAATGAATTCTATAAGATAGTAAAACCAGAAACAAAGCATAGGGTAGGCCAGATATACAAAATATTACTTTCAAGGCAAATGGAGCAAGAAGTAGTTAAAAAAACAATGGTAAAATGGGCACAAGATGTAAAATCCATTATAACAATGGAACAGTGGGAAAAGTCCTGGAAAACAACATGGAAATTGTTAGCACCGGTCAATTTGAAGGAAAATTACTATAAGATGTTGTATAAATGGAACATTACACCAGTACAAATAGCAAAAATACAGAAAAATGTAAGAGATTCATGTTGGAAATGTGAAGAAAGAGGTTCATTTTACCATATTTGGCAGAAATATAAACAAGTAAGAAAATTTTGGGAAATGATACATAGTAAAATAAAAAATAAAAAATAAAGTTTGTAATGACACCCAAATTTATTTATTAAACACGACAGAGGAATTAGGTATAAATAAATTACAAAGGAAAATTGTATTATATATGATAACGGCAACGAGATTGAGTTATGCCCAGGTGTGGCAACAAAAAATAATACCAAGGATAGAGGATTGGTTATTCAAACTTTATATATGGCCGAGGCGGATATAGTAATTGAATCATTAAAATATAATAGGAGAAGTAACACATTAGAAGCATGGAAAATGGTATTCCCGCTGTGGGAAGCTTGCTGGGGAAAGAATGTTTGCTAGATAGTAGTAAAATATCTATAATTTGATTTATGTAAAGGATTGATGGAACATAATTTATTAGGAAGAGAATCAGAGGATTTGGAATGTCTTAGAGACAAGAAAATAGTATAAAATTGTTATAAAAATGTAATAATGGTCATTTAAAGAAAGGAAGGAAAGGTGTTTTTATTTGAAAATTATAATCAGTTGAATGAAGGAAATTATAGATAAGTAAGCATTGAATTCCTGAGTTTCGGAGGGGGAAAATATTAAGGGGAGGTAGAAGGTAGAGGGTGAGGGGAAGGGATTCAATAGATAGGGGGGAGTAAGTTTAGGGGGGAAATGGGGGGCACAGTGGTGAGGGTTAAATGGTTATCTTATGGGGTTTTTGCTTTGTGTGTGTTCTGTATGAACTGTGTGAATATGTATTTCAGAAAGGTATTTGTTTTTGTTTTTGTTTCTGTATTTGTATTTGTAAAAAAGAAAAGAAAAGAAAAAAAGAAAAAAAATCTTTCTGGGTATTGATGTCAAGCTGACTCGGTAATAATTACCTGGGTCCTCTTTTGTTTCCCTTTTTTGAAGATGCGGACAACATTGGCCTTCCTCCAGTCTGCTGGGACTTCTCCTGTTCTCCAAGAATTCTCAAAGATTATTGAGAGTGGTTTTGAAATTACTTCTGCCAGTTCTTTTAATATTCTTGGATGTAATTCATCTGGTCCTGGAGACTTGAATTCATTTAGAGTAGCCAGGTATTCCTGTACTACTTCTCTACCTATTCTATGCTGCATTTCTGCCATTTCTCTACCTGCTTCCCACCCACCTCCCCAGCTTGAGTACTTTTTTTTCCTTTTGGGAGAAAACTGAGGCAAAAAAGGTGTTCTGTAGTTCTGCTTTTTCTCTACTCCCTGTCTCTACTTGGCCGTCTTCTTCATGCAGTAACCCTATCATTTCCTTGTTTTTCCTTTTGGTGCAGACATATCTAATAAAGCCCTTGTTATTGTTTTTAATCTCTCTGGCAAGCCTGAGTTAATTCTGTGCCTTAGCTTTTCTGATTGTCCCCCTACATATCCTGGCTAGCTGTTTAAATTTCACTTTGGTGATTTCCCCATTTTTCCATTTCTTTTACATGTTTCTTTTGTTACCCTGTTTTCTGGAAGTCCTTTGGGGGACACCTCGATGTGCTCTATGTCAGAAAGGGAGAAGAACTTAAAGGAGCACAAGCAGTAGTGATAAGAGAGGCAGGGTAACCTAGCGGGGTCTTTTTACCCAGTTTTTACAAGGTGAAGCCAAGCCAAAAACCAGACAAATGTATCAAATAAATGATTTTTATTGAACGGAAAGGTTCTCATGCACCAGTGCAATCACTCCTCACTCACACAAGACCTATTAAGAAGCAAAAGAGTGGAAAAATGGATAAGGGATATAGAGAGAGATCGTAGAGGTGTGATACTGCACCTATCTTGAAGTCCTTGGTCAGGGAAGCAGCAAGCAAAACGAAACTCAGCAACGAAATGGCTGAGGGGATTACTCAACTAACAGAGTGACGGTCTGCTAGCATGGCAGGGATTTCTCCAAAGAAAGTCTCAAAAACTAGGACTACTTATAGGGCAGAATGTACCTCGAGGGCAAATCCTCTCCTGGCGAGGACAATAGTCATAGCAAAGGAAAGATTGTTCATCAAAGGCAACTTGGTTTGCATGATAGTTTTATGATGTGTTGCCAATGTTTCAGGATTTTCGGTTGAAATGGTTGTAGTGTAAATTTATGTAGATGGGCCTCACCTCGTATAATTTTTCCAGAATCACCGGTGCTCAACCTGGGGAAAATATGTTAATCCCCTCAGGTTGGCTCCTCTGTTCATCGTGGGATTGCACAGCTTGAGGTCTCCTTGGGCTATGTGACTGGGGATTTTCCTGGCCTGACCTAGTTCTCAGTCGTTCAACCATTTTGCCTATGCGCCCATCTAGGCAATAAAAGTTGTCTATAAGGCAAGTGAGGAATTTGTTGAATATTATGATGTTGGCAGAGTTTGACTTCCAACATATATCAGAATAGTTGAAATCTCCCATTACTACTGCGTCTCTCTCTTTTGAATGTGTGGTCTTCCAGCTCCTCCATCTGCCTTGGGGGTCTGTAGTATATCTCCACAATGACATCCCTATTGCTTCTCTCTCCCTTAATTCTTACCCAGATGCTCTCAACTTGGCTTTCTAGATTTAAGTCATGGATCTCTTCATGGCTGTAAACATCGTTGACATATAAAACTCCTCCTCCTCCTCCTTTCTTTGATGTTTGTTCCTGCATAGCAGGGGGTTGGACTTGATGGCCCCTGGGGTCTCTTCCAGCTCTATGATTCTATGATTCTGTGAATCTTGTTTGGTCTATTTCTCTGAAATAGGTGATACCCCAAAATTACTACATTCCAATCATGAGACTCATCCCACCAGGTTTCAGTGATTCCTATTATATCATATTTATTCTGTTGTATTAAGAGTTCCTGTTGGGATGCCCTCCATATTAAGTAATGGGATATGTAGTCCAGTATAATGTAACAGACTGCTTGTAGTTAAAGAAGCCTAGGTACCAGAGACCATTAGATAAACAATTGCTAGGAATGTGCTGATAAGCACTGCCTGGCTCTCACAGCTTCAAGGTCTCTAGGAAACAGGGGAGGGAACGGTGGGGAATCTTAAGCTTTTACATCTCCTTTTGACTGGTAGTCTCCTCACTAAAGTCTTGTACCATGTACCTCACTCCAAATAAATAGTGTTTATGCACTGTACTATTTGTGTGTGTGGATTCAGTTCCTGACAGAGTGAGGAGACTCCCAGCAAAATTCTAAAAGATGCTCCAAATGTCTGGAGAACAACCACTAGAAAAGGGAGTGGTTGGTGGAGACACCAAGACACAAGGTGATAAACGAGCTGAGGGAGCGGAACCTGACCCCAGCCAGCCCACGGGAGTGTGGGCTAAGCAGCGTCCAGTGATTCCTGCAACCACCCCACTTACTGGACAAACTTGAGCTTGGGGAGAGCGTCCCAACACGGCTCACAGACAATGTCACTGTGCCACACATTGGGATATTACAACCAGTGAAACTGACCCGATGGAGCAACTCCTGGCTAAAGAAGAGGAAGTGGAGCTACAACGAAAAGAGATATCCTGATTGAGAGCTCAACTAGCTGACTGGAGGATCCTGATGTCCCAGATGGGACATGAGCGACAGCAAGTTCCAGCAGCAGCTATACCCATTGCCGCAGTACCAGCATCTCCTGGGCCAGGACCGGTGCCTCAACCTGGGCTGAGACCCTTCCGAGAGATGAAAACCACTTATGATGGGGAACATTCTACTCTCAATTATTTCCTCAATGTGGCCTCCAACTACATGGCCAACTACGGGAACAGCTTCAATGATGATGCCACCAGAGTGAGATACATAAGCCAAACCTAAAGGGCAAAGCGGCTGAGTGGGTTGCCATGTTATCACGGTGATATGTCTGGTGAGAGCACTAGATATCCTTTTGATATCAAATAATTTGGCCTTGCTGGACCTCTCTTTGCCATCTCACTCCATGTGTTTGCAGAGGTCTCCTGGACAAGCACGTACGGGTGCGGCCATTAATGACTGTACATTCCAAATGCCCATTCAGGCTAGCAACTTAAGCCTCTCTGTTGCTTTAGGGAAAACCCTCCCTACAAATCGGCTCGGCTCGGCTCGGCTCGGCTCGGAGTTACACAAAGCCAGGCAGCTAAGAGTCAAGGCATTTCTTTATGCTGGGCCATCAACGTACCGGCCACACTATTGTCATCAAGAGCTAAACCAATCATGCTAAACTTGACCTTTTCCAAATCCTTTGTCCAGCTCCAAATCTCCTTTGTTCTCACCGAGCGTAACATAGCCTGTAGGTAAACTCCACCCACTTTTGGGTGGTCCCCACTTTTGGGACATCTCCGGATCACCCTGGGCTTCCATCTAGCCTTGCTGCCAGTCTGTCTAAGGAGCTCCCCTCAGCCAACCATGCTGAGCTTTCTCTCTCAGTACCCCGCTTTTCCTCCAGGACTACGAGACCAGGTGTTGTATTGCCTTTCCCTAAAAGCCCCATTTCTGTTTCCAAGTTAGCTAGTGTGTGTGTTGTTTTATCTGCTGTTTATCTTTCAATAAAACTGTTATTTTTGGTTACTTTTAAACTTGCTTGCCTGCTCCCTGACCTGAAGCCATAGACATTGGGTTAAAGATCCTTGCTAAAGTTACCCTGCCTCTCGTTTAGCCAAGAGAGTGCTCAAGCTAAATTCCCCCAACTTGTGTTTTTATTTGCTTATTTGGGCACCCCTCCCGGGACCCCCAACATACAGGGTAACAGACAGTTTGTTCAACACTCGGGCTGAAGAGACAGAGGACCTCTAGCTGTTCATGCACCATCTCAGAGAGAGGTTTGAAGACTCCTTTGTGCAAGAGCAAGCCAGATGCCAGCTCAAGAAATTGCACCAGGGAAAAGGAACCATTGGAGAGTACGCCTGGGAATGTAGAAGATTAGTGGCAAAGGTCCCAGAATGGAAGGATGACATACTCAAGCAGTTCTTTCAGGATGGATTGAATCCCATCATCCTGGATCAGTGTCTGACTCAAGGAAACCCTGCCAGTCTTTTGGGATGGATGAAGCTAGCTGGTGAAGCAGAAAGCCTCCTGGAAAGTGTCCAACTTTCCCACCAAAGACAAGCCCAATAGAGTGGCTGCAAAACCCTGGGAGCCAGAAAATCCCTCTTCCTAAGCAGAGATGAAAGAAATGACTGCATGAAGGGACTTTGCCTTCCTCTGCTCCCACGGCAAACCCAATATTTTTCCAGCAAAAACAGGACAGAAGAGATCCTAGACTCGTCATGAATTACAATTTAATAAACCGGGCAGTACGGCCTAATGCTTACCCGATTCTGCTCATGGCAGACATAATGAACCAACTGGTCCAAGGCAAATAC
This sequence comes from Ctenosaura bakeri, assembly GCA_948474755.1. Classification (NCBI taxonomy): domain Eukaryota; kingdom Metazoa; phylum Chordata; class Lepidosauria; order Squamata; family Iguanidae; genus Ctenosaura; species Ctenosaura bakeri. The sequence goes on along the minus strand of CAOLHI010004783.1, from coordinate 50,642 downwards.
TTTACAAAGCTGGACCTCAACCAGGTTTTCCATCGGATTAGGATGGATCCTGACAGTGAATGGCTCACTACTTTCTCTACCCTCTTGGGAAATTACCTTTTTTAAAATTAAAATTCCAACTATTTACACACATTTCATCTACTTGTCATATTACTTTTTCCAATTGTATAAAAACATAATACTTGTAGTACAATCAACCATTTCTCATATTTTTACATGTTATACTCCATCCAGGATCTTCTGGTTACATTTATGTGATCTCCTAAATTTTAACAGTATCTTTCTAACATTACTTTCCCTTCAGTTCAATCAAATCCTTTTCTTATTCTGCCCATTTCAAATTAGACAAATGAACCAAAAACTCCAAGAAATTCTACTTCAAATCCTTCTTTTTATTTCCTTATCTTTAACTTCCTACTTTCTTTTACTTGGTCATTCTTCAACTCTTAATACATGTTACCTCTATCCTGTTCCATTACTGTTGACTTGCCTACTAAAAAGCATTCTTAACTTTGTCATATTTAGCTATCATATACTCTTATTCTTTCCTCTTTACTATTTCATATTTCACTGTCTTCTCGGCATAACTTTATCCAATTATTCTCTATATATTTCTTCACTTCTATTATTTCAGTTTCTTTTCCTCCTCTTCTTCCTCCCATCATTGCATGGGATAAACCATCTAAAGTAGCATACTCTTGTAGTTTATTTAACCATTCTTCCAAATCCAGTATTTCATTTCTTTTCCAATATTTCGCATATATTATTCTGACTGCTGTCACCATGTATAATATCGTACTTTTATATTTATTTTTTATATTTATATGTATTTTTTATCCATTTGGTGCAGCATATTCAAAAGAAAGATTTCTGGTGTTAATGGTATTTTCACACGCAGGATCTCCATAATTGTTTTGTGAATCTTTTTCCAATATCTTCTTGCTTTTTCACACTGCCACCATATGTGGTAAAAGGTACCATTTTCTCCCTCACATTTCCAGCACTTCTTCTCTCTGGTTTTGTACATCTTGCTTAATTTCTCTGGGTCTAAATACCACCTATGTAACATTTTGAGGTAATTTTCCTTCAAATTTTGTGCCAGGGTGAATTTTTGGGTATTCTCCCAGCTTTTCTCCCAGTATTCAAGCTTAATTTCATGACCAATATTTCGGGCCCAGACTATCATTGTGTCTTGTATTGTCTCAGTCTCAAGCTCCCGATCTAACATAAACTTATATAATTGTGATGTTAAATGATCTTTTTTTTAAATATTATTTTTTCAAATTCATTTATTTGAGTATTTGTTTCCAATCCTTCTAGTTTTTGATCCATTTTTAATCTTTCTTTCAGTTGAATATACAGAAACTACTGACAGTTCCATCCCTCACTTATTAGTTCTTTTCTTGTTTTTATTCGCAGGGTTTCTTTTCCCTCACTAAATCTCAGTAAATTATCCATCTGTCTGTTGGGCCTTTTCATTTACCATATAAAGCTTCATGAGGTGAGACCCACAATGCTATTCTAGAGTACAATTTTTTCCCGATATTTTCCAAATCTCTAACAAGGGTCTTCTTATGTAATTATTTGAGAAATCTTTATCTACTTTTGCCTTGTTGTACCATAGATATCCATGCCAGCCGAACCAAAGATCTGCACCTTCTAGATTTAACATTCTGTTGGACCTCAGCGTGATCCAATCTTTTATCCACGTCATTCCGTTTGCATAAAAGTAGCATTTCAAGTCCGGTAGGCCACAGCCTCCTCTTTCCTTTCTGTCTATCAGTATTTTCCACTTTATTCTAGGTTTTTTCCCCCACCCCAGATAAAGTCTGATAAATCATTTTTCCAACCCTGAGAATATTTTATGTTAGTAATTATTGGTAAGTTTGGGAATAAGTAATTTATCTTTGGTAATATCATCATTTTGATTGTAGCCATTTCTCCCATTAAGGGTAAGTTCTGCTTTGCCCACATCGGTAAGTTTCTTTTAACTTCCTTCCACTTTGCCACGTAATTATTTTCATATAATACATTGTTCTGTTTAGTTGTGGTTATTCCCTAATAATTAATCTTCTTTTCCTCTTTAAATCTTGTCATCCAAGTCAAATCTTCAATTTCTTCCTTTCTCATATTTCTGGTCAATATCTTTGTTTTTTATTTATTTATTTTGAAACCGGCCAATTCTCCAAATTCATTGCATACTTCTATCATTTTCTTTATACTTGTTTTAGGCTCTTCTAGGAACACCAGTTATCAATGGACTGTTCTCCCTTTTGGACTGCAAGCAGGGCCCGCACTATTCCAAATGTTCCTTAACTCTATCTTACAAGAGTTTCTGTACAACGGTGTAGTTGTTTACTTGGATGACATTTTGATTTACTTCGAAACTCTACCTCAACACATAGAGCTTGTTCGCGCTGTATTGCAGAGTCTCATAGACAATGACTTTCTTGTGAAACTCTCTAAGCGCAAATTTCACACTCAGACTTTTGCCTATCTCAGTTATTGGATTTATAACAACACCCTAAATATGGACCCCTCCAAAATCAAAACAATTTTAAACTGGCCAGTGTTACCTTGATTTCTGGGGGTCCCTTGGGGAACACCCCGATGTGCACCACATGATGGGGGGATGGAAAGTAGCCAGAGCACAAGCAATAGCAATGTGAGAGGCAGGGTAACCTAGCGGGGTCTTTTTACCCAGTTTTTACGGGGTCAGGCTAAGCCAAAAACCAAACATAAATGTCCAATAAATGATTTTATTGAATGAAAGTCTCACGTATCAACACAATCACTCACACACTCACTTAAGACCTATTAGGAAGCAAAAGATAGGAAACTGGAAAGGGGAATTTTGAAGGGGTTGTAGTTGGGGTAATACTGCACCTTTTCCTGATGTCCTTGGTCCAGGAAAAACAGTGGAGAAGTGGGGCTCAGCATGAAGAGGGCTGAGGGGATTGCTCAACGGACAGAGAAACAGTCTGCTGGGATGACCAGGAGTGATCCAAAGAACTGCTCAAAAACTGGGACTATTTGTAGGGTAAAAAGTACCTGGAGGGCTAATCCTTTCCCGGGGAGAACAATGGGTGTTGCAATGTGAAAGAAGCTCCACAAAAATAACTTCCTTGGCACAATGAGATTACAAGATGTTGCCAAAGTCGGCTGCACTAGGTTGTGGTGTGACTTCATGTAAATGGTCCTCACCTGATAGGATTTTGCTCAACTTGGGGCAAACATGCTAATCCCCTCAAGTCAGCTTCTCAGGGGCTGAGGACCATTTGTTTATTGTGGGTTTGCACAGCTTGAGGTCTCCTGGGACTACATGACTGGGGATTTTACTGGCCTGACCTGGTTTTTGATTGTTCAACAGTGGCTGCCTATGTGCCCATCCTGGCAATCTCTCAGGCACACGGAATCATATTTAATATCAAAACTGTAGACCCCGGGATAGGTTTTTTCCAGTGGAGTAACACCAGCCCCAAAGACAAGAAAGAAGCTGCAGTAATTCCTTGGCTTTGTCAATTTCTATAATAACTTTATAGAGGGATTTGCTGCAATTGTCCTTCCACTGACTGACATCTTGAAGAAGTTTTCTAAGCCCAGTGAGAAACTCCTAAAAAAGATTATATGTACAAAAAATTACCAAACCGCTTTCGACACACTCAAGTGCAAATTCACCTCAGAACTACTTCTGCTGTTCCCAAATACAGAAAAGGAATTCATAATACAAACTGACGCCTCTGACTTTGCTATGGGGGCAGTGCTCCTCCAGTATAACAAAGACAGACATCTGAAATCACGTGCTTTCATCTCCAAAAAATTCTCCAAATCCCAACATAACTGGCCGATATGGGAAAAGGAAGCCATGGGCATTCACTTTGCTCTCTCGACTTAGCGACACTTCTTGGAAGGTTCCAAATCTCCGTTCCAAGTTTGGACTGATCACCACAACCTGGAAACCTTGAAAAATACCAGAAAACTGAGCTTCAAGCAGGTGCACTGGGCTGAATTTTTCCAGCATTTCAACTTTAAGATTGTTTTCAAATCAGAAAAAACAAATACATTGGCTGACCCTCTTTCTAGACTCCTTTGCCATGAAACACCAAGTCATTCCTCACCCCCTAAAGAACAAAGCATATTCACCCCTGACACACTTGGAATGCAAGTTGTTACTGCGGTTATGATATGTCTGGTGAGAGCACTAGATATCTCTTGATATCAAATAATTTGGCCTTTATCTGACCTTTCTCTGCCATCCTACTCCACGTGTTTGCAAGGGCCACCGGACAAGCATATAATAGGTGCGGCCGTTAATGGTTGTACATTCCAAACCTCATTCAGGCAGGCAACTTAATGCCTCTCCGATGCTTTAGGGACCACTCCTTCTTGCAAACTGCCTTGCTCAGCACGACTTTACACAAAGACACCTGGCCGAGTGCCGAGCCATTCCTTTATGTTGGGCTATTTGCATACTGGCCATACTATTGTCATCCAACGCTAAGCTCATCATATAAAACCTGACCTTTTCCAGCACCTTTGTCCCACTCTAAATTTCCTTTGTTCTCACCCAGCATGGCATGGCCTGTAGGTAAAGTCCACCCTATAAAAGGTCCCCGAATCTGAGCCTTCCTTGGAACGCTTGCCCACTGGAACACTCAGGAACGCTCCGGACCGCTATCCTGCCTTGCTGTCGGTTTGTCTAGCGAGTCGCCCCCTCAGCGAACCACGCTGAGTTTTCTTCCCTGCAACCTCCACTTCTCTCCAGGACTACGTGAACAGGTGTTGTATTACCCATTCCCCTGAAACTCTCCATTTCTATTTCTCAGTTATTTAGTGTATGTCTTTTGTGTTTGTTCTCAATAAAAATATTATTTGTTACTTTGAAAACTTGTCTACCCGCTCTGTGACCTAATGCTGTATACATAGGGTTAAAAGATCCCAGCTAAAGTTACCCTGCCTCTTGTTAGCTTAAGAGAGTGCTCGAGTTAATTTCCCCCTTCTTGTGCTTTTGCTTGGTTATTTGGGCGTCCCTCCCGGCACCCCCACAATACAGGGTAACAAAGTTACCACATGCACGCAAGAAAGCACCCACTCCTTGGTATTTTCCACACTTGATTCCACTTTCCTACAAGTCATAAAGACTACTTACGCCACTGATGACTGGCTAATCAGCCACACTACTACAGTTACTTGGACTAATGGTGTGGTTTTTGTTGGAACATTACCTGTGCCTTCTGATTGCAGACCAGAAGTACTTAGAAGATATCATGACTCTAAACCTGCTGAGTATTTCGGCTTTCTTAAAACTCTTCATGCAATCAGGAAACTTTTCCACTGGCCTGGATTAACCAAATATATTCAAGAATACATAAAGAACTGTGCTACATGCAACACCTATAAACCTCCCACCTCAAAGTTGCACAGACTTCTCAAGCTCCTCCCTGCACCCTTATCCTCCTGGGACACCATCTCCTGAGACTTCATAGTCAGTCCTCCCAATTGTTGACATCACATCTTCTGGATTGTCATAGACCACTTCTTGAAACAATCCCACTTCATTCCTCTCAAGAAAATCCCCACTGCAGAAAAACTTGCTGACCTTTTCATCTCTCATGTCTGGAAACTCCACAGCCTTCCATTCCACATTATCTCAGATAGAGAACCAATCTTCACTTCCAAGTTCTGGACCTCACTGCTCGAGTCCATTGGGATTGTCCAGAAACTCAGTAGCAGCCATCATCCGCAGACTGATGGACAGACTAAATGTATCAATCAGACCCTAGAACAGTATCTTCACTGCTTTATAAATTCCAACCAAAATAATTGGGTGCCTCTACTCCCTTTCGCTGAATTTGCCTACAATTCGACTGTGCATTCCTCCACTGGAAAATCTCCCTTTGAAATTGTCTAAGGCGCAGGTCTCAAGCAGTTCCCACCTATCTCTGAAGAAGAGAAGGCTAGCGTTCCCCCATCTGTTGCCACCTCGGCTCACAAAATCACTCAAACCTGGGACTCTGTTAGCTCTGCATTCGAATCTTCTAAAGCCACTCACAAACCCTTTGCCAATAGGAAAAGACAGTCCACCCCTAACTACAAACCCGGGGACCTTGTTGACCTCTCCACAAAAAGTTTGGTTTTTGATGAACCCTCTAAGAAACTTGCCCCTAAACACATTGGCCCTTTCCCCATCAAGCGAGCCGTTAATGCAGTCAGTTTTGAACTTTCTCTGCCTCCAAAATACAAACTCATCTACCATTTTTCATTGCAACTTGCTCAAACTGGGCCCTTTCCAGACTTCTCTGCCAACTGACCCCTGCCTCGCTGGAGCCTCTCAATTCATCTGTCAAAGAATTCACAAGAGACACTGCTATCCCCCTCCAACTGACTGAATGTCTTATTTTTCCTAATGTCTTTAGTTTTCAACTTCCTTCCCCTTTTGTCAAGTCCCTGATTTCCATTCCCACTAACTCTTCTTAGCTTCGCTAATCCACACAGCATTTTACTTTTCATGTAGCATTTTTTTCAGGAGGGGCAGCATGTCGGGATGCCCTCCATATCAAGTAATGGGATATGTAGTCCTGTATAATGTAACAGACTGCTTATAGTTAAAGAAGCCCAGGTACCAGAGACCGTTAGATAAACAATTGCTAGGAATGTGCTGATAAGTGCTACTTGGCTCTCATGGCTTCAAGGTCTCTAGGAAACTGGGGAGGGAATGTTGGGGAATCTTAAGCTTTTGCATCTCCTTTTGACTGGTAGTCTCCTCACATACCATGTACCTCACTCCAAATAAATAGTGTTTATGCACTGCACTATTTGCATGTGTGGATTCAGTTCCTGACAGTTCCAGTTCATCTCGCTTATTTCCTATGTTCTGTGCAGTAGTGTAGAGACATTTAAGACCATGTGCACTTCCCACCAGTCCTTTACTAAAGTTGCTTTTCCTACCACTATTGGGCTCTAGTACTACTTGGTCTGATCTTTCTATAACATTTAAGCTGTTCTCTCCAGCACTTGCTGAACTCCTGCCCTGATTACTACTGTCTCTCTCACTCCCAGAACTCAGTTTAAAGCCCTCCTGATGAGATTTGTGTGACTCTTAGTGAAAACATTCCTGTCAATAGCTGTGAAGTGCACCCCAACCTCTGCCAAAACACCATTTTTGTGATAATGCACACCATGGTCCAAGAAGCCAAATCATTCCCAGCAGCACCACATGTGGACCCAGTTGTTTACTCTTACAACTCTTATCTCCCTTTGTGTGCCATGCCCTTCAACAAGGAGGAGAGATGAAATTATAACCTGTGAACCAAGGCCCTTCAGATTCTTACCCATAACCTCATAATCCTTTGTGATATCATGAAAGCTGTGCCTTACAGTATCATTGGTTCCTACATGAACCATAAGTAAGGAGTAATGGTCAGTGGGCTTGACCAGTCTTGTCAGCCTCTTGGTTACATCATGAATTTTGCCCCCAGGGGGACAGCACACGTCACGATGCATCCTGTCAGGTTTGCAGATTGTTGCTTCTGTTCATCTCAGCAAGGAGCTCCCAACAGTTCATTTCCTCTGAGGCTTGGTGGGATTACTTGATGTGCAGATTCTTCAAGGGTCACCTGGACATCCTCTTCAGGTTGTCACTGTTGTTCTTCCTGCTGTTCCATCTCCTCATTAACATTATCTTCAAGATGACACTGTTGTTCTTCCATTTCCTCACTAATAAGGGAGAGAGCTTAGAACTGATCCTGTAGCTCCAAACTCTCTGTTTGGTTCCTGGCCCTTCTGCTTCAACGTGTAACATTCCTCCAAGTGTCTGTTTCCTATGACTGGGAACTGACTTCCTCCTCAGCGATGTTTCCCATGTGCTCCTCCTCAGTAACGTTCCCCATATGTACCTTATTGAAGAATGTCCTCTCTATCCTATCCAAGAAATCCTCATCCTCCCTAATAATCTGAAAATTGGAAACATGGGCCTCCAGCTGCTGGACCTTCTCTTTCAACAGGGCCACCAACTTGCACTTGCTGCAGGTGTACCCAATCACATCCTTCAGTCTGAGATAAAATAAAATTCTGGGTACCTTAATGTAATTGCTATGGAAGTTTTTATATACTGAGTGAGGCTGATCTGCTGAAATCCTCCCATCGAGTGCCAATTAGAAGAACAGGAGGCAAATACTTTTTCCTCTGGGAAATACTACCACCTAGTAGACAAATATAATTTTAAATTATAATTTTTTTTTCAAAGTGACAACTGAGTTGCCAGAGGCACAGAGACAGCCACTAATTGATGCAGATCAGAAAGGACAGGATGAAACAATTTGAAAAGCAGAAAAAAAATAATCAAGAGCTAAAACAAGAACTGAAACAGCAGATACAACTTGAAATAAGGAAAGGTGGAAAAGATGAAGGAACTGATTGGATTTTTAAAAGCTTCATGTAAAATTCATGAAAGACTTGTTTGATAGATGCTTGATCCGAAACTGACCTTGCTCCTTTTCTGACTTCTTAGTTTGTAAGCCAGCCATTTACCCAGTCTATTAGATTATTCAAAGTGTTTTTGTTTAATTCAAATTCATTTCCTTTCAATCTGTATCAAATGTTCAGGTTCCAATTGTTTTTGCAAAATTTTTATCTCTTGGATAAGTTTTTAGTTTGAAGCATTGTTTCTTAATTTTTCCTCTTTTTCCTTAATTTCATCTAAGATTGTTTGAGTTTTTTGTTGTCTTATGCTGGGAGGTGAGAGTTACCCAGGTGATTAGTCCTACGGGAACTCAGTATTAGCAGAGTAACAGTGAAAACATTTCCCAGTTTGAGTGTGGCTTCTAAATATGATGGCTGACTTGAAAGACAAGGCAGACAGCAGAATTCAAAATAAGAAAATATTTACTAAAATTTATAATGAAACATTAGACTCACCAATGAATTAATTAGACTAGAAATATGCTTAGCATATTTTAGAAGTTAAAAATAGTTAAGATCAGTTGACATTTAGGCAGCAGTATGTGTAGTTAGAGCCAGAGTCAGAGTAGAATGAATAACGACAGTAAAAGGAGAACAGTGTTCTCAGAGACAGAGTGACAGTTAAAAATGATTGACAGTAGAGACAGTAGAGTAAGGTACTCAAGGATAGCTGAAGAAGTAAGGAAGAGAGAATGCTGCTGTAATTTCCAACAATTTCCCTTCTCATTCTCTTGGACCCACGTCTAGGATTTTCATGTCTTCTTGCAGTTTCTGGAAACAGTCTCTCAGTAGAGGCTTTGTAAGAATATCAGCAATCATCATGTCTGTATTGCAGTATTCCAGATGAACAAGTCCATTATTGCACATCTCTTTCACTTTATGGAAAGCATTGTCAATGTTCTTCCTAATTGGTTTCTCACTTTCAGAAATCTTGATGCAGCTTTGGTTATCTTGCATCAAAATGATTGGTTTGGACTCTGTTATCTCAAAGTCCAGTGGTAAGTTATGCAGCCATTTTATTTCATCACACGCTGCCTTTGCTGAAACACGCTCAGCACCCATGGAAGAATCTGCAATTGTAGATTACTTCTCATTTGTCCAACTTACAACTCCTCCACCATAAAATCAGGTTTCCGCTGGTTGATTTTCTGTCTGCAGATCTACAGCCCAGTCAGCATCTGCATAGGCAACTAGTAGTGGACTCTCACAAGCTGGTAGCATCAGCTTATAATCTGCAGTACCTTTTAAATATCTGGTGACTCTTTTTACTGCAATCAGATCCCTTTCAGTAGGAGAGTTAACCATTCTACATAAGATACTGATGACATTTGCAATGTTAGGTCTGGTGAAATTAGTTATATATAATTGCTTTCCAACTGCAGTCCTGTAACTGTCTTCATTATTCAAAGAGTTACATTTCTCATTGCTCTTTAAGAAATCCACTGCCATTGGAGTTGGCATAATTTTTGCATCCTTTAGACCAAAGCAGTCCAGAAGATCCATTATCTTCTCTTTCTGATTAAGAAAGAAACTTTCATCACTGCCTTTTTCTATTTGTATGAGATAGTATGAGATGTCTCTCAAATATTTGACATCTATCTTTTTCCTAAGATTATTGACTATCTCTTCACTATCTGTTTGGTCTTGACTGCACAGGATCAGATCATCAACATAACATGTAATATAAGTCCATTTATTATTTCTGAAACTTTTGTACAGACATTTATCAACAGTGTCTGGAGTGAAGCCTTCTTTGATGAGAAACTGGTTCAGTTTTTCACTCCGTGCTCTTGAAGCCTGCTTTAAACACTTTTGTTTAATTTGCAAACAAGATACTCTTTTTCAGGAATTTGGAACCATGGGTGTTGTTCTGTTACTACGGTAGGCTAGCCCGAGCCCGAGGTCTACAATTTGATGGTAATAAAATCAGCTATAAAAATATACTGATATCTCCATGTGGTTTAATATTAAAAATCATTCCACGTGTCTGACAGGGTTGCTGGAAGAGCACATAGGCAGGCACGGCCGAATGGCCGCAATTAGGAAAATCTAGGTCTGGCCAGTAAGTTAATCTGTCATGTAGCCCTAGGAAGCCTCCAGATACACTTAGTCATCAAGCATACAAAAGGATTCTCAGCCCCAAACCGTCAGCTTGGCAAGATTAGCGCGTTTAACTACACAACGGTCAAGTGCTCCCCCATTTACATACTGTCTGGGCTATTGACAACCCAGAAGAAAACCCATCAAGTCAAGCACTGACCTTTCAGAGGCTTTGTCTCCGCTTGAGAATCTATTGTTCTCCCTGGGAAAGGGTTAGCCTCCAGGTACATTTTCCCCTATAAAAACCCCTGATTTTGAGTGCTTCCTTGGATCGCTCTCAGCTTCCTCCCCATCCTGCTGCTACTCTGCTGGCTGAAGCCTTCCCTTCAGCCTCCATGTGCTGAGATTCACTACTCTCAACTCTCTGGCTTTATTTTGGCTTCCCAGACTACAGGATCAGGTGTAGTATTCCCCCGATTTCCTTCTTTAAATCCTCTATCAATTTTACTCCCTTTATTTTTCTTAGTTCTGTGTGAGTGAGTGCATAAGTGTGCAGTGACTTAGGTTTTAAATAAAGGAAATAATTATAAATTTATTTTGTCTGGGTCTTGACTCAGCCTGACCATGTGAAAGCTGGGTATAAGGTCTCACTAGGTTACCCTACCTCTCTGGTGTGCTGGGGGGTGCTTGGTGTAACTTGGAAACCCCCTTAAAATCAGGGTCAGACTAGGTGTCCTTTGAGAGATCCTAGGGATCTCAGATAGTGACTGGGACCCCCGGAAACTCGGGTGACCTACCCGGTGACTGGGACCACCCTGAACTCAAAATAACTAATTCGGTGACCAGGACCTCCCTGAACTCAAAAAACTAATTTGGTGACTGGGATCCCCAGGACCCCCAGAAAATTAAGGTAACAGTTCCATATATAATTTCTCATTTAAATTTCCATGGAGGAAAGCTGTTTTCACATCTAGATGCTGTACATTCATTTTCTTAGGATCTGCCAGAGCTAGGAGAGTTCTTATGGTTGTTTGTGTGACCCCCGGAGCAAAGGTTTTGCTATAATCGTCACCAAATTTTTGATTATAACCCTTTGCAACAATTCTGACTTTATATCTTGAATCTCCCGTTCTGCATTTTGCTTTGTTATAAAAATCCATCTGTATCCAATTGCCCTTTTTCTTTTTGGCAATTCAGATAAATTCCATGTCTTATTTTTATATAAAGATTGTGTCATGTTGTTATTTCTCCTAGACATGTAGTGATCCATGGAATTGAGGAGGAGTGTATGTAGTTGTGTAAAAATGCTGAGTGTAACAAAAACAGTGGGAATGTAATTGAGAATTAGTACAGGTTGGCATCTTAGAGACCAAATGGTCAGTATTGTTTATTCACTGGGGCAATAAATAGCAATGGGCCAACTTTGGTAAATAACATTTGGTTGTTGTGCATAGATCATAGCAATCAGAGGGTGATTTATGAGGATTAGGCTGGAGGATACAATGGTGGGGGTTAAAATTGAAATATCAAAGACCAAGGAAGAATTTCTAAAGATCAAAATGACTGTAGACAGGAGTTGAACCCATTTGGCAATTATAGGAAGAGGAGTGTAAACCTGAAAGAATAATCAATGAACATCCGGAATAGATGCTGATGGATTATTGTGTTTTACTATATAACAAAGTAATTGAAGCAAAGTTTTAACTCCAGCAACATTTGTTTACTAACCTATTATGTTTCCAATAAACAAAATGGAAATGATATGTGTTTTCTTGAGCAACACAAAGTAGCAGTTCTTAACAGATTGCATCTCTTCAGTTGCAGTTTGTACCCAGTTCTCTGAATTTGATTTAGGTAATCCTTTAATCTTTCACAAATCAGAGCGTTTTAGAATCTCTTCCTCTGTTAGATAAAATAATCTTGCAGGTGGCATACCTTTATTGCTGCATTCTGACCTTCTAATCTGCACTTAGATACCTGGCTCTGCTTCCTATGCGCCATCTGGTTCCTTGTCATTCAGCTGGTCCACCACATCTGTAGCCTTTTCTGGATGCAAGACATTTGGAGGATTGAAGAAAGCCTCACACTCTGGTTGCTTCTGGGAGTATTTATTCCACTGCAAACAAATCTAGATATGCATCTTGGTTTTAATTAGATTTACTCTGTGGTCTTTCATCAATATATGCAGCACATGTTAATTTTATTGTATGCCTATCTGGATTCAGAATTCTGTTAGCATTTCTAGCATAACTAACAAAAATTCCTTCTTCACCCTTGCAGTCAAATTTGTTTCATTTCTGTTAGGAATATAGATATATGCTTTGCTTCCAAAAACTTTGAGATGATTGAGTTTGGGTTTAACTCCATTCCATAACTCAAATGGAATTACAGCTTTGGATTTGGTTGGAAGTTTGTTGCACAAGTATGTAGCAGTCATAATAGCTTCAGACCAATAGCTTTTGGACATGTTTGCTTCTAAAAGCATGGTGACTACCAGCTCTTTGAGAGTTCAGTTCCAATGTTCTGAGACTCCATTCTGTTGAGGAGTGTAAACTTGGGTAGTTTGATGCTCAATGTCATGTTCTCATAAGAATGCATCAAATTCAGCATTGACAAACTCTTTGCCATTATATGTATGCAGGCTTTGGGGTTTGTGGCCAAATTTATTGGAAACAAGATTAAAATATTCTTTGAATTTCTGAAAAGCCTGACTTTTATCTCTAAGAAGATAAATGTATGTATATTTGCTGAAATGATAAATAATAGTCATAAAATAAGAGTGTCCACCTTCAGACATTTGGCTAAATGGATCATAAACACCAGCTTATAAAAGGTCTAGTGCCTTGGTGGATAATCTCTCAGTAACTGGTGGATGCAGAGCTCTAACTGCCTTTGCCTTTAAGCACTCTATTCATTTTTCATTGAGTATGATTTGAATTTAAAGTCTCTAGCAAGTCCTTGATAAGACAGTTTCTTGATGCATTCAATATATCTACGGCCAAACCTGTGACGCCATAAATTCAACAATCTTTATGATTGCACTGACTTACACTGTTTGCAAATGAATCCAAAAAATGTAGTTGATAACAATGATCTTTCAGGATTCCTCCAAAAATTAATTTTTTTCCCATGAAAACCAAAACAGGATTTCTTTTTGAAATTTATTCTGTTTCCTCTTGCAGTTGTGGTTCGCACACTATAAAGTGAGGCCTATAAATCTGGCACATAGTATGCATCAGGAATGCTCAAAGTCTCTGCTCTGTTTTGTCCAAGTTTTGTTTGCAATTGGACTGTGCCTATCCATTGAGCAAACACTGATTGCCCATTGTCAAGGTAAACAGGAAAATTGTTGTTTGCATCAAAATCCACGAACAGCTCTGTTACCCTGTTTAATAGGGGTCCCGTGAGGGACATCAAAGTGCACTCTCAAAATATCAAAAGGTGGGGAAATTAGCACAGGGCACAGCTGGCGATGCAAGAAGCAGGGCAATGCAGCAAGATCTTGAACCCAACGTCTACGGGGTCAGGACAAGTCAAGGAGCAGACAAAGGTTGAACTAACAATAGTGATCTTTATTAAAATACAATCAAACGGTGTATGCAGCACACTCACACAGATAACTGTAGAAAATAAAGGTTGGAGTGAGACAGAGGGATTTTTAAGAGGGATTGTTGATTTGGGTGATACTACACCTGTCCTGAAGCCCGAGTAGATCACTGCGTAAGTTTGTAGGTGTATAGTCTCAGTACGTGGGACTGAGGGGAAGACTCGCCAAGCACAGCGGCAGCAAGGCTGCATGGAAATTGGGAGCAGTCCAAGTGATCCGAGTGATCCAAGCGATCCGAGGAAGGTCTCGGAATCAGGGGTTTTTATATGGAAAATGTGCCCACGGGCTATTCCATACATGGGGAAAACAAAGAGTTTTGGGCTGGAGACAAAGCCTCTGAAAGGTCAGAATTTAGCAATTTGGCTCCGCATATGGTGCCGCCGGCAACGGTTTGGGTTTTTGGAAGATGGCCTGAATTTCCATGAACATGGGCTTCTGGTGAGGGATGGGCTGCACCTCACAAAACTGGGCAGGAATGTTTTTGCAAACAGTCTTGCAAGGAGGATTAAGAGGTTTTTAAACTAAGTTTCGCTGGGGAGGGAGACAATATTATTCAGGGCAAGGACTCGGAGAGCACAGGGGCAAAAGGCCCAAACGATACTGGACAAGTAGTACAAGCGGCCAATGGGGGGAGGAGTAGAAACAATAGTACAGGACTTGTAGGAAGGGCCCGGGGACTTAAGTGTCTCTACACTAATGCAAGGAGTATGCGAAACAAGCAGGATGAACTTGTACTCCTAGTACAAGAAAATAATTACAATTTGATAGGCATCACTGAGACCTGGTGGAATGAGTCTCATGATTGGAATATAGGAATAGAGCGGTATAGCCTATTCTGTAAAAATAGACCAAACAAGAAAGGAGGAGGAGTAGCCTTGTATGTCAAGGATGTTTCCAACTGTGAAGAGATCCAGGACTTAAATCCAGAAAGCCAGGTCAAGAGCATTTGGGTAAGAATTAAGGCAGCGAGAAACAATAGGGATATTCTGGTGGGGGTTTACTGCAGAACTCCAACCCAGGCTGAGGACTTGGATGATGCCTTCCTCAACCAAATGACTGCACATTCGAAGAGGAGAGATACAGTAATTATAGGAGATTTCAATTACCCAGATATATGCTGGCAGTCAAACTCTGCCAAGACAGCAAGGTCCAGCAAGTTTCTTGCTTGTCTTGCAGACAACTTCATGGTCCAGAAGGTGGAAGAGGCCACAAGGGGATCAAATATTCTAGATCTGATCCTGACCAACAGGGATGACCTTGTGAATGAGGTAGAAGTGGTTGGATCTTTAGGGGGGAGTGACCATGCCCTGTTGGAATTTGGCATTCAGTGGGAAGGAGAAGATAAGGGTAGCCAGACACTCATCTTAGATTTTAAAAAAGCGGACTTCTGTAAACTTAGGGAGCTGCTGGCTGGAATTCCGTGGTCAGGAATAGTGAAAGGGAAAGGAGTTCAGGAGGCATGGGAGTTCCTTAAAAAGGAGATACTGAAGACACAGTCTAAAACTGTGCCAAAAAGGAGGAAAAATGGAAGGCATCTGAAGAAACCAGAATGGTTGACTAAAGAACTCTCAGCTGAGCTAAGTGTTAAGAGAAACATGTATAGGAAATGGAAGAAGGGGGAAACCACCAAAGAAGAATTTAAGGAAATAGCTAGGAGATGTAGGGAGGAAGTCAGAAAGGCTAAAGCACAGAACGAAGTTAGGCTGGCCAGAGACATTAAAAAAAATAAAAAGGTTTTTTTTAAATGTGTCCACAGCAAAAGAAAAAGAAGGAGACAGTAGGGTTGCTGCGCAGAGAAGATGGCGAATTACTCACAGGGGGAAGAGAAAAGGCAGAACTACTTAACACCTTCTTTGCCTCAGTTTTTCCCCAGAAGGATACAAGCACTCAACCTGGCGGTTGGGGAGCAGGGGAGGAAGCAGAGGAAATGAGGCACATAATAGGTAGAGAGGTGGTACAGGAATACTTGGCCACATTGGATGAATTCAAGTCTCCAGGGCCAGATGAATTGCATCCTAGGATACTAAAAGAGCTGGCAGAGGTCATTTCGGAACCGCTTGCTATAATCTTTGAGAAATCTTGGAGGACAGGAGAAGTTCCAGCAGCTAGAAGAGAGCAAATGTTATCTCCATCTTCAAGAAGGGAAAAAAGAGGACCCAAATAATTATCGCCCAGTCAGCCTGACATCAGTACCCGGAAAGATCCTGGAGCAGATCATTAAGCGATCAGTTTCTAATCATTTAGAAAGCAACGTGGTAATCACAAGAAGTCAACATGGATTTCTCAAAAATAAGTCATGCCAGACTAATCTTATCTCTTTTTATGATAGAGTTACTAGCTTGATCGATGAAGGGAATGCTGTGGATGTAATTTCGATTTCAGTAAGGCCTTTGACAAAGTCCCCCATGACATTCTTGCAAAGAAGCTAGTAAAATGTGGGCTGGACAGGGCTACTGTTAGTTGGATTTGTAATTGGTTGACCGACTGAACCCAAAGGGTGATCACAAATGTCTGCTTTTCATCCTGGAGAGAAGTGACTAGTGGGGTGCCACAGGGTTCTGTCCTGGGCCCAGTGCTGTTCAACATTTTTATCAATGACTTGGATGAAGGAATAGAGGGCATGCTCATCAAATTTGCAGATGATACCAAATTGGGAGGGATTGCTAATACGCCAGAGGACAGGATCAAAATTCAAATTGACCTGGATAGATTGGAGAGCTGGGCCAAGGCTAACAAAATGAAATTCAACAGAGAGAAGTGTAAGGTCCTACACTTAGGTAGAAAAAATGGAATACAGAAATATAGGATGGGGGACACGTGGCTGCATAGCAGTACGTGTGAAAGGGATCTAGGAGTCTTCATAGACCACAAGTTGAACATGAGTCAGCAGTGTGATGCGGCAGCCAAGAAAGCCAATGCAATTCTCGGCTGCATCAATAGGAGTATGGTGTCTAGATCGAGGGAGGTGAGTCAATATGTGGGTGCGTCCCGTTTGCAGTATTGAAAGTGTGAGTGCATCCCGACTGTTTAAATTTCGAGTGCGTTCCGACTGCTGGCAAACTCGGTGCGAGTGGTGATTCCCGACCTAGCGTAGGGTTTCATAAGATTTAGCCCAAGGTGTAGGAAGGTACCCCTCACCCAAAAAACTGTTAGGGAAGGTTCAGTTTTGGTTCCTTGCCCCTTTTTCTCTGCTGCTTGGCCAGGCAGCGCTGTAAGTTCCACTGGGTTCATCTCCCCCCTTCATTGGCAGGCAGAGTACTCGTGAAGGTTTCCCCTGGAGTCTAGGTGACTCTCCCTGTCCCTGAACCATTTCCTCGTCCTTTTGTCCCTAAGCTGTCGAGGTGGAAGGCCGGGCTTAGGTGCACAAAAGTGACTTTTGTTAGGCAGGATGGAGTTAGGTTCCGTTCCCTCTTCCCTCATGAAGTTCCACAGCATTCATTTCCCTAGAATCCCCCAGGGGTCCCGGTGAGCCTACCTTTCCCTCTGGATCCTGGTCCTTTGTATAGTAGTTTAAAAATGTCTGAGACTAATAAGGTTGCCATGAAAGACCTCATGTTAGAGAGGGAGGTCAAGGGCAAGCTGGAGAAGTGGATTCTCAGCAAAGGGAAATGTCCTTGGAAGGAGTCTAGCTTCCAAACGGCAGATACATTTGCCACATTAAGGGAGGCGTACGCTCAGGCGTGCCAGTCAAAAAACCAGTTCAGGCTGCCAAAGGATGCTTTAGCAGCCTGGGGACTTTGGCTGACCGCCAGAGATGCCTCAAAAGCCCTGGTAGAGATCAGAGAAAAGATTGTAGAGATAGAGAAGGAGAATGCTCGGCTTCATGCCAAGATGGAGACTCTGTGTATGGACAAAGTAACGTTTGCATCCGTTGCGCAGGCCACCGCAGAAAAACTGAGTGCTACCACCTTGCAGGATCAGATTTGGGAGGAGAAGGCTCATGCCTTAGAGGCTGAGCCTGCTCATGCCAGGTCTGCAGCCAAGTTTATGGTGGACCAAGTGAAGGAACAGCACGAGGCTGTCAGTCAGGTGGCTTGCCATAGACAGATAGAAGCACTGGAGAGTCAGCTCCACACCCGCAAAGCTTTGATCTCTGTGGTGTGCCCTGAACTTCTCCCTTTGTTTTCCCATGAAGAGCCGCTGCCAGAGAACGCTCTGGTCACCCTTCCTTACAACCCGGACTGGAGCGACCACAGGGTCCCAGTTCAACCAGTCGAGACCCGCTCAATGACAAGGATAATTTCCCCACAGGAGAGGGAGGTGCAGATAGGGCAGAGGTGCGAGAGACTCAAGAAATAGAGACTAGGTTCCCCTGGGGAGCCACCAAAGCCAAAGCAATTGCAGAACAGCTCAGTCCTTTGAATAAGTCCACTGGGATGATGTGTTTAAACGCAGTGCTCCATTCGCACCCCATGGCCAACAGCCAGGACTTGACCCGGCTGGCTTGATTGTGCATGTCACCATCCGAGCTCCCCACACTGAAATCAGCCATGGTGGCTTGAGGCTTGGTAAGACTTGAGGCCCACGACTGGATGAGGGAGGTGATCAGGATTTTGTGGCCCGGACAGAGCGCTAGCGTTCTGTATGTCATGGAGCAACAGGGTCCTCGAGAGAACCCTGAAGCTTATGTGGCACAGAAGCGGCTTCTAGCCATTTTAGTTGAGAAGGTCCCCTTAGCCCCAGGAGGGTACAACTTTAGTCATGTGGAATTTAAGATGCTTCTTTACAGAGGTCTTAATCATGAGACAAGATGGCCCTGGGTTTACTGGACCCTGCAACAACTGGTTGGGAGGAATTTGGAAACAACCTCCGGCGGGTAGCTGACCTGCAGCATGAAGCTGGTTCTCTGAAGCCCCCTCCCAAACAGCATAAACGTGATGCCAGGAGTTGGGAGCCCATACAGGAGGTGACATACTCCAATTATGGTCCCCATTCCCAGCACAGGAAGACAGCTCCGAATTCTGTCCCAAAAGGAAGGGAATTGGAATTCGCACCCTCCTCCCAGACAGGACAATGGGCAGTGGCAGGCTAGGGATTACTGTAGTCAGCCCGGCAAGGCAGGGAATTCCTCTCAGTTTCCCTCTGCCCCAAAACAGACCTCAGACTTGAGCTCTCCCAGGGAGACATCTGGCGGGTAAGACCCTATTGCCCAGACATACTCCTCTGATAGAGTAAGGATCTGGGGCATGCTAAGAAAGTTCGGACTGGACATGAGCCAGTTCCACAAAAGGCCAACTTCCGAATTGTTAGAAGCTCTGTAGAAGCAGCTTCAGGTGGGAGGTAAACAACTGGTCAGTGCCGGGATCAACAGCCCTCCTCCGGCTGGATACTATCCTAGCCTGGACCTGCAGGAATAAGGGTGCCCCCGGTCCAGGAAGCTTCCCAGTAATGTTGTAGCTAAGTTAAAGTCAGACAAATGGGGAAGGTTCTGGGTGAAGACAGGCATTGGGACCGAGAGGGACAAGACTCCTGCCACCCTGCTTGTGGATTCTGGTGTGGCACTGAATGTGCTGCACCCTAAGTTAGTGCGACATACTGAGCCTACCCCTGAGTCTGTTGAGTTTTCTGGATAGGGGGGGGGGGAGTCACCTAGCTAAAGCATGGAAGAACATCCCAATGGCCATAGACACATTCCATTTTAAACTGTGGGCTTGTGAGAACCGTGGGGAAGATGAAGGCATCTTTTAAGCATTGGATTCCTCCGGGGAAATAAGCTTACAGTGGACTATGCGAATGGGTTTTTATGGCAATTGGACCAAGGACCCTTAGAGATCTCCGCGGTACACCGCTGTGCTGCCATTAAAGCCCCTGCTCCTGTGCAGAGTGTTGCTAGCGACCCGTGGGTACAGGCTTTTCCTGGAGTTTGGATTAGAGACAAAATTGAGTGTGGCAAGGTGAAAGGTGTGTGCGTGTTAATCCAGGGCAAGGACCGCCCCCACTGCAGAAGCAGTACAGAGGCAGAGGAAGGTATAGGGAGGACGATTGAAGGTATTGTCCAGTGGGACGTCGTCATTCCTATGCAGTCTATCTGCAATGCGCCCTTGTGGCCACTGCTTAAGACCGATGGTAAAACGTGGCGTATGACAGTTGACTTTCAAGCCCTGAACTCCGTCACTCCCCCATCGCACCAGTTGTGGCAAAATACAATGAGATATTGTCTGCTATTGTGGCTGGGGCCAAGTATTACAGCGTATTGGATTTGGCTAACAACTTTCATTCAATACCACTGCACGAAGCGTGCTGGTATAAGTTCACCTTCATGTTCCAAGGGCAACAGTACGTCTTCAAAAGAACGCCCCAAGGTTTCCATTCGAGCCCTAGCATCTGCCACGCACATGTGGTCAAAATGTGGACTAGGCTGCAGCCAGCCTCAGGAGCCCATGTTTTGTCCTACGTGGATGACATCCTCATCCATTCTGATTCGGTAGAGAAAACTAGGGACATCACTCACAAAGTACTGGCCATCCTTAGGAATACTAGTTTCAAGGTCAGTAGAGAAAAAGCACAGTTGGTGACCACGGAAGTCAAATACCTAGGACTTTGTCTAGGCACAGAAGGGCGCACGCCTGATGCTCAAAGGGTCGAGGTAATCTCCAAATTACCTACCCTCACAGATGTGCACTCTCTTCATTCACTCCTGGGAACGTTCAATTTCTCCAGGGATTTTATTGAGTCTTTCACCTCCAAGGCAAAGCCTCTATATGCCCTGTTGAAAAAGAATGCCCAGTGGGAATGGGGAGATGAACAGCAACAGGCATTCGCACAGCTTAAGGAAGATCTAATGAAAGCGCCAGCTTTGGCGCACCCGAACATGTCCAAACCATTCCTCATACAACTAGCCACCTCGGATAGGAGTATAGGAGCAGTTCTATCACAGCAATTGAATGGCACTCAGCGTGTTATAGCATATGCCTCCCGCAATTTGAGCCCCCATGAGGCCAAATTTACACCCTGCGAGAAAGCATACCTCACACTAATCTAGGCACTAACACACTGGGAATTTATGATTGGAGGCACCCGTGTAATTGTCCAGAACCCCCCCCCACACACACACACACCGCTTAAGTAAATTCTGTCTGAAAAGGTCCAGAATGGCCAGGTCTAGTCGTGACCAGAACTACTTATGAGTACCCTATGCCACCAATATTGAAAACTAATTGGCTGGTTTGTTACCCTGTATTGTGGGGGTCCCGGGAGGGATGCCCAAACAACCATATAAAAACACACAATGCGGAAATTAACTTGAGCACTCTCTTAATCTAACGAGAGGCAGGGTAACTTTAGCTGGGATCTTTTAACCCTATGTATACAGCATCAGGTCAGTAGAGCAGCCAGACAAGTTTAAAAGTAACAAAGATAATAACTTTATTAAAGGACAAACGACGAATAAGACACCACATGCACACCGCTAACTAGAAATTGAAGATAAGAGTTTTCGGGGGAATGGGTAATACCTTTTCTCGTAGTCCTGGAGAAAAATGGAGGATTGCAGGGAGGAAAGCTCGGCATGGTTTGCTGAGAGGGTGACTCGCTAGACAAACTGACAACAAGACGGGATAGCAGTCCAGAGTGTTCCGAGGTAGGCTCAGAATTGGGGACTTTTTATAGGGTGGATTGTGCCTACAGGCCATGCCATGCTCGGTGAGAACAAAGGAACTTTGGAGCAGGACAAAAGCATTGGAAAAGGTCAGGTTTTACATGAGTAGCTTAGCGCTGGATAACAATAGTGTAGCCAGTATGCAAATGGCTCAGCATTGAAAGGGCCATGCGTTTTTGTGTAGAGTCTCACTTAAGCAAGGTGTGTCTGCAAGAAATGGTCCCTGAAGCAACGGAGTGGCATTAATCTGCCTGCCTAAGTGGGGATTGGAGTATCCAACCATTACCGGCTGCGCCTGTTTACATGTTTGTCCGGTGTCCCTTGCAAACACGTAGTGCAGGGTGGCAGATAAAGGTCAAGTAAAGGCCAAATAAGTTTGATATCAAGAGATATCTAGTGCTATCACCAGGCATGTCAGAACCGTGGTAACAGGTTGAGTGGGGAGCTTCTCTCGAAGAGGCTCAATTGCAAGGCTTTGTTTGTTGGTTTTGTGATGGTTCCTCTATGCACATCGATGGTAGCCCATGGACAGGCTTTAGAGCAATCCGTGTCATGGATTCCTTCACCATACAGGGGAAAACCAGGCCCCACTCCAGACAAGCTGCGGAAGTAGAAGCTCTAAAGGCTATCTTAGAGCACAAACTGCTTGACTGTCCATTAGCTATCTACACTGACTCAGATTGGACTGCTAAAGCAGCCAATGTGTGGCTTCAAATTTGGATCCAAAATGACTTGAAAACTGCAGATGGGAAACCCACAGCCCATCTGGATAAATGGGTTAGAATTGCTGCCCAAATTGAAGAGAAAACTGCCCCTACATGGGTTATTCATGTCCGAGGGCATCAGAAGCAAGGCACAGCTTCTTATCTTTGGAACAACTGAGCCGATGCTCTTTCCAGGGACGCTACTTTGCAGGACAATGGGGCTCCCATCACTCCTATAAGTGTCAACCCAAAGCAGCTGCTGCTCCCTCCAATGTTTGATTTAGGCACCCTTCAGAAGGGTGACCCTGAAATTTCTGAGCTGGTCAGGAATGCCTCTGATGA
Organism: Ctenosaura bakeri; assembly: GCA_948474755.1. Taxonomy (NCBI): domain Eukaryota; kingdom Metazoa; phylum Chordata; class Lepidosauria; order Squamata; family Iguanidae; genus Ctenosaura; species Ctenosaura bakeri. Next base: position 27,892 of record CAOLHI010004783.1, on the reverse strand, counting down.
GTCTGGCCGCTTTAAAATAAAACAGGGAGATGGTGTGTTTTGGGTTGTAGATGCCAGTAGCCAGTGCCATTGGATAGTGCCTAGAGACTTCAGTTCGTTCACAAGCAAGGATATCATGGACAAGGGATCACGTTGGACAGAGTGAGAGAAACCGGATGGTGGCTCCAGATGAAGCAAGATGTTAACCAGTGGATTGACAATTGCTTATCTTGTGCCATGGTCAATGCTGATCCCACCAGACCCAGAGCTCCCATCCAGTACCAATGGATTGAGGGTCCTTGGACCTGAATCCAAATCGATTTCATAGGTCCTGTGCCTCCCACACCTAGAGGGAACAAGTACTGTCTGACAGTAATTGATCCCTTTAGCAAATGTGTTGAGCCTTTCCTTGCAGAGACAATACAGCCAGTACAGCTGCACGGCTGCTGTTCAACAATGTCTGGGCTCGCTGGGGCATGTCATGTGATCTTCACTCGGATCTTGGGGTACACTTCACTGGTGAGGTGACCCAAGAGTTGTGCAAGGTGCTGGGCATACGCCAGCGATTCCACATTGCGCATCACCCGCAAAGCTCCGGTCAGATTGAACATACCAACTGTTCTCTGAAGGAGGCACTCAGAAGGTTGCGCTCTCCTCAGTAAAATATTTGGGACACCAAGCTGCCCATCATCTTGATGGCATTCAGAGGCACAGTGGCATCACATGGTTTTACCCCACACATGGTTATGACAGGGCGTAAAATGATGTTGCCAGAAGCCCTCTGGATCGACACTAGCATTCCTTCAGATTTGGAACCTGTTGTTCTGAACAACGAGTGGGTGAAGAATCTGATTCAGCATATAGGACAAGTGCATAGGCAGGTAGCAGCCCAACTGGGGAAGAACCTGCAAAAGATGGATAAATGACTGGGATGGGTTCATCATCCATGTCAGTGGGAAGAAGGGCAGCTCGTTCTGTATAGAAACTTCTATCAGGACAAGCACTCTCTTGCCGCTAAATGGGTGGGTCCCGTCCCCATAGTGAAAAGTGTTTCTCTGGTGGTCTATCAGGTCCGCATACCTAGAAAGAAGAGAGATTGGCTTAAGTTCTTTCATGTCTCCCAACTTAAAGAATGGAAAGGTCAGCCTGTCGATCCCACCTCTGTGGCAATCCCCGAGTCAGAAGATCCAGGCACCCAAAAGCCAAATGTGAGTCCAGTGATTTGTCAGACTTCCCTAAGTCAAAAGGAAGTACCAGCCGTTAATTTGTCGGAGACGTTTGTCTCCATTTACGAGGCTTTTGACAATGGTTAAACTAACATTGTCTGAACAGGGTGGAGAGGAGTGGCAACCTCTCTGACTTTCCGATTATGTAGATAGTTCCTGTGTATATTTGTATCTGTGTAGTTTAGGATAAGTAGTGATGGATTCCCGTATATGTGTTCCCTACAGGAAGATGTAATGGGACTGTTCACAAGAATTGCAGTGCTGTTATCTTTGATTAAATGTGACTCGGAGCCTCACCAGAATATACCACTCAACTCATCACTGATTGGCAATTTAATGTACAGGCAGTATGCCACTGGAATCTGTACCTGGAGGCAGAAGCCCTGCTACACAAGTCTCAGCTGTTGCCATGGTTCCAAAAACGATATCCATTTGAATTATTCACCCAGATTCAGGTACACCGTAGAAACAGAATCAGTTCAGGATTAAAAATGGCCATTGCAAACAATGACACCAAGCTCTATGCTGAGATGGCAACAGCCACTGCTCCCCTGACTGTTAAAATGGTCCGGAGCACTCACCACAATGCTTCACTGTTTGTAATTAGATTTACTTATCAAGATTGCTACCCGGCATGGGAATGGAAAACCTTTCTGTTCACATGCCAAAACATTACTCACACCCCGACAGGCTGCAAATTCTCCTGCGGAAAGATGTGGTGCCGTGATACCCCTGTCCACACTCCTCCTTCCAATAGCTCCCCTGCCATGTATGTGGGTAGCTCAGTGGTCTGAAAGGACATTGAAATGGTCGCATACTCTGATGTCCAACTCATTGTAACTACCATGGTCCTAAATTTCACTGTTGTGAACATTTCGAAAGTTATCCCTGCCTGCCAGCCTTATCTAAAATTAGCTTGGATTCAGTGGGAGCACTGGGAAAAGCGGTGGCTGTCATTTTCCCACCCACACAATCGCCCTAAGCGAAGCATCCTAGGGACCATCTTAGGAGGAACTGGAACTGGCAGCACAATACTTAATGCAATGGACAATGAGGTATTGGAGAACAAATTAGGCATGATTGGCTCAAAGACAAAAGAAATTGGTGTGTCCTCCGCCGCTGGTTTAACTAACCTGGCGAGAGGAATGGATTTTGTTACACCCCTAGCACCCCCCAAAGACCATGTCCTGAGAACCTAATTATTTTATGTCAAAAATAGTGAGCCAGAGAGATACTGAAAGGACATGTAGGCAGAAAATCTCTGTTTTCTGTTTTACATCTTGGGGTATCTGGCAAATTGGCTCACGGAAACTTGAAAGGATGGTCAGCAGCCATCAGGAAGACAATTTACTCTCTGAGAAAGTAAACAATGCCTGGAATGTGACACTTTGAAGCAGGCATGCTATCTGGCAGGAAACTACAAAAATGTTTGGTTGTATTTTCTTTGTACTACAAAGAAAATGATCCATCTTCATAAAAAGATGGGACCATATGGCTTCCCGGGACTTCTGGTCAACAATATAACTAGACACAGTTTCTGATTCTTTTTGGGAGTTGGAGTTGGAGAGATTCTTTTGAAGGAATTGGTAGTCTCTTTCAAATCTGCAAAACAATGAAGTTTGTAAGCTCCCCGCAGCCTTTCAAGGCATGGCTGACATAATATTTTCTCCCAGCTGAAGGATTCTGGATTGGTATCATATTGAATCAAACCCTTTCTGTCCCTTTCTCTCTCATAATTTTCATCTCTTTCTAACTATATAGTCTTGTATGCTTGCAGTGTGTGTGAAGATGAGTGAGTGATTGTATGAATTTTAACTTTCTATAGTCTTGTATACTTGTTATAGTGAGTGCAGCTGAGTTGTTGTAGGGACTTTACATCTGTGTTAATAAAAAACTTACATTTGAACAATTTGTGTGGTTTTTGACTGGGCCTTACCCGGTTAACATTGGGTTGAAGATCCGTAATTACCCTGTCCTCTGTGCATAGCTAAAGCAGTGCAGAGCTAATTTTTCCCCACAAGAGACAAATTTTGACAGCTTTTGGGAATCCTTTAAAGGAGTCCCATCAAACAGGGTAACAATTTGATCAGTCAATTGTTACCGCTTTGGGTTGGCGCAGAGAGATATATAATATCCGACCTTGGTCGTGCCTTAAAAACCACAACTCACCATATGCCATCCAATGTATGCAACTGCAAAGCAGCATAATCACCTTTGCCGCTCAGGTGATTCAGGCCAGCCTCATGAGATTAATACACCCGGAGATCCTGAGCCTGCTAAGAGAGCGCTATCCAGAGTTGCTGGAACACCCTGCTGCTTTGGCACAGATACGGCACGCCACGTGGGAGAGCCTAACTCTCAAGATGGAAGTCATACATGAGAGAATTCTGGAGCTGGTAATTTTACATCCACTATCCCATCTAGGACTCCCCTTGAAAGCCGCAAATGCCACCTTACTACCCCGAAAAATGTACCATTGGTCCAACGGTACATACTTTTTTGATTTAACCAGTTGCTTATTTCACCACCATTGGGTACAGTGCTTTTGTAATATAGACAGCTTCTGCTATAGTAATGTCTCTGAATATGTAATAATTCCAGTCAACTACACTGTAATGGCACAGATTAATAATGAGTGCTTTTGCTTAAGAACCCCATGTTCACACATGACAGTATTGCCTAGGGGTGCAACCGTAAGAATAAACCACACCGCCAGCAATCCTTGCTTTTGTTCTCAGCATGTACAGGATTGTTTTGGGAAAAACTTCTATTTCAGGCGGGAGCTAAGAGATTATGTTTTAGAAAGTGGATACATGCCCATGGAGTCCGAACTAGTCATATTCCACCTTGAAGATGAGATCTCCGTGTCTACATGGCTATGGAATCTCACTCACCCATCCCAAAGAGTACTGGAGGTCTCACACTCCCTCCACCAGATTGCCTTGACAGTTAATCACTCAGCCAAGGTAATTGTTGAATCATCTGAAGATTTGGAAACTACCTCACAACAATCCTGGTGGGACACCTTCACTTGGTCGTCCACGGGGCAGGCGATCACGCACTTCGCCTTGTACCTTTTAATTATATTAGTAGACTTTCAGGTCATACTTGCCATATGCTTACTTGGCCTGGCACTGTGGGTCAAGAAACAGATTTTCCAACTCCAAGCTGGTTGTTTTTATTCAGAGCTCCAAGGCTTGTACTTTGTATATAGTTTAGTGTTTGTAAATAGTTTTCATTGTAAAGTCCCATTTGGTTTCAAAAGCCTATGCGAAGGTGACCAATCTTCAGGCCTGCCTCGGAGTCCAGCTTTGTGAGGTAGGGAAGTTGCTCACTCTGAACGTACATCGAGCCATCAGTACTGTACTTGCAACAGCCCCAAGCCCTCATACTACATCATCAGGCTTGGAGCTTCGGCTCTGGGTCTCAGCGAAGGGGGGACCTCGACGAACATCCGCCAGGTGGAATCCCATCCTGTTAAGGAGGAAGGTTGATTGTATTTTAGTACAGGCATGTTCACGTTGGCATGGCTTCTCCATCAGCTGCCTTAGGACCGATGGATGGATGCAGGTTCTGAATCAGCAGCCTCACTGTCTGAATAGGCCGTGCTAAGGCCAATACAGCTCTATTCTTGAGAGCTATTTAAACCTCCACTCCCTCTTAGACTTTACAGTCACAGTGAAACAAAATTTCAGGGTTCAACTTGAGTTCCCATCAGGCTCTGAGCCGTTAATTTGCATTTTCTTTATACATTGACTACTAACCTTGTCAGTTTTCCGCAAAATAGCTACAGGTTGATAGCTCCGGAGAACCGGGACGACCCCCGGACCTGACCATGACCCCGCGTACCGAGGGGGTGTGTGAAGAAGAAATATCGCAGCTCCAACCAAGAGCCAGTCCAAAGGAGATGCCAGATCCCTCCGATGCAGCTGTGGGACCATGGAAGGGTGATCTAGACACCCTCCGACAGAGATAAAGACTGTTTTTGCCAAAGACTCTGATTCAAAAGACTTTTGCCTTTGCAAAATGGGCTATTCCTTGCTCCAAGATCTGCAAGATGCAAGCCACAGATAGTTAGCTTTCACTCGTTAGCTAGTCTGCAAGATTGGATACATTGTAACTTTCACCACTTTGCTTTGCTCGTTCCTGCAGTGCCTCATTGGAAGGCATGCTTTTGCTTCCAAAGTTCAGCTGTTTTGCATTATGCCATTAACCATGATTGCTCATTTACTGACAGTTCTCTATTGATGGAACAATTTGCTATTGATTATTGCTTAATTGACATTTGTGTGAATGTGTTTAGGTATAGGTTTTAGGTAGGAATGTATTTATAAGACAGGAACCCTTCATGTTTCCCGAAAAGTTCCCTTGCATATGGAGAAATACTACTTCTGAGCCTGTAGACCCCTATTTAGCGCTAAAATTGTTTTAAAATGTTTAATTGGAAAATATTCGATGTTGTCCCCACATCGCCCACTTCCAGGGTGGGGATTGTTATACAGTTACTAGCCTGGATTTGTGGGATATTAGATATCATTTTGATATCAATAATTTGGCCTACTCTACCCCTCTGTTCTCCATGTGCTTGCGGGGGCCCCAGACAAGCTCGCAGACAGGCACGGCTGCTAATCACTGTAATATTCCACACAAATACAGGCAGGCCAGAAATAGCCCACACGCCACTTCAGGAGACCTCAAGGCAAGTACCACATTATGTATGCACACTACTTACAAAGAACTCCCTGCCCCAAGCAGGCAGCTTGATTAGATGAATCCTCATCTGTCAAGCTCTCTGTGTTTGCATACTGGCTACTCTATTGACAATTCGGACTTAACTCAATCATGTAAAATTCTGACCTTTCGGAGGCTTTGTCTCCAGCCCGAAACTCATTGTTTTCACCAAGTGCAGACTAGCCTACGGCCACATTTTCCCCTATAAAAACCCCTGACTTTGAGACCTTCCTTGGATCGCTCCTGACTTGCATCCTGCCTTGCTGGCACTTTGCTTGGCGAGCTTTCCCCTCAGTCCCACGTACTGAGAAACTTCATATCCATGAACTTCTTTTTCAGACTACCCGGGCTTCAGGACAGGTGTAGTATTACCCATACCAAAAACCTCCTCTAAAAATCCCTCTATCCAACTCCAACCTTTATTTCTATAGTTATCTGCGTGAGTGTGTTGCATACACTTGCTTGATTGTATTTTAATAAAAACAACAATTATTACTTACTTCTGTTTGCTCCTTGACTCGCCTGACCCCATAGACATTGGGTAAAAGATCTCGCTCCATTGCCCTGCCTCTCGTATTGCTAGCTTGTGCTCTTTTGACTAATTCCCATCTTTGTAATTTGGAGCGCACTTAGGTGTCCCTCACAGGACCCCCAGAAATCAGAGTGACAGGGTGGGCTCTCTCTGCCAAGGTTTCAAGAAAATCTCAGGGGAAACTGCAGGTCTCTAACAAGGGACTCAGAGAGGGAACAATGGCAAGTTCTGGAAGCTTGGGGTTACCTTCCACTTGCTGTGTGTTCTCTTTTTCCTTGCTCTCACATATGCTGGCAATGTTCTGCACTTTGTCAGATTCTATGGGGGTTTGTTCCTGAACATTAGCCTTACGTAAGCCTTCTTTGTGTTCTGAAAGCACTATGGTCTCAGAGGTGGTTGGATTTGCACTCATAGCTAGGTCAGGGTGAGGGACAATTTGCTTTGTTCAAGTGTCCACTGGGGGCTTGTTTCCCTGGCAGAACTTAAATTGCTGTCCCCGCCCCCCGTATCCGGTTAAACTTATAGCTTTTGTGGTGGGCTCACCATGTCTTACTTGTTTAGGGCGCTGCACATTCAGCACGGCTCAAGATTTTCCAAGGAGAGTGGCAGGGGTCTTTTCCCTATTGCTCCCAGTGCTTGCCTTCACCCTAGATCTACCCCATTTGTTGGGCTTCAGTTGAGCCTCAACCCTTTGGGGGAGATCTCAAGACCAAGGGCACCCCTATCCTGACAGCTCTAAGTTGGGGTAGTATCCAGCCAGAGGGGGACCGTTGGTCGCTACATTCACCAGCTGGCTACTTCCAGGCTGTAAATGTCTATCTGGGGCTTCAATGAGCTCGATTGTGGGTCTCCCATCAAACTGGCTCATGTCTAGCCCTAGCCTCCTCAGGACATCCCAGATCTTCACTCTCTCTGCTGAGTATGCCTGGGCAGTCTGGTCAAAGCCCCTGGACGTCTCCCTGGAAGCATTACTGTCTGGGGCAGGCTTGGGAGCCTGATGCTGAGGTGCGGATTTCCTTGCCTTGTTTGGGGGACCTCAGGACTCTCTGGCCTGCCAATGCTCCTGCCTGGCTCTGTAGTCCTGTCTGAGAGGGGGACGTGAGTTCCAGTTCCCTCTTGGGACTGAATCAGGAGCAGATTTTCTATGTTGGGAATGAGGGCCATAATTTGCATAAGTGACCTCTTGGATGGGCTCCTAATCCCCAGCCTCTTTCCTGTTTGCCTTTGGAGAGGATTTCAGGGCTCCAGCCTCACAGAGCAGGTCAGTGACCCTCCAGAGGTTGTTACTGAATTCCTCCCAGCCAGTGGTCTCTGAGTCAATTAACCCCAGGGCCATCTTTGTCTCATGGTTCAGACCTCCATAAAGGAGAGTCTTGAACTCCACATGGTTGAAGTTGTAGCCATTCTGCACTTCGGGGACCTTCCCTGCTAATATGACCAGAAGCTGCTTCCTGGCCACGTATGCTTCAGGGTTTTCCTTGGGACCCTGTTGTTCCATAACATACAAGACTCCTGTGCTCTGCCCTGGCCACAGGTTTCGGATGCCTCCCTCATCCAGTCATGCGCCTCCAAGCGAACTAGCCCTCGGGGGCCCATGGCTCATTCTAATGTGGGGAATTCCGAGGGAGACATACACTACCTGGTCAGCCGAGTTAGGTCTTGGCCATTGGCTGTGGGGTGAGAATGGATCACTGTGTTGAGCCACACGATTCCTGTATGTTTATTGAGAGGGCCAAGCTGATCTGCGATCACCTTGACCTCTGTGGCTCTCCAGGGGATCCTAGTCTCGATCTCCTGGGTCTCTTGCACTTCATCCTTATTCCCTCCATCTCTAGGGGGTCCTACCCTTTTCTTAGTTGTGGATCTAGTCTCAACTGGTTGAATTGGGGCACTATGGTCAACCCTGTCTGGGTTGTGGGGGGGTGTAGCCACTGCATCCTCAGGCAGCAGCTCCCTGATGGCGGCAAGAGGGAAGAAGGGGAGAAACTCTGGACAGAGAGCCAAAATTACAGCCTGACATGTCTGGAGCTGCTTCTCCAACTCCTCAATTCTTTGATAGCAAGCCGTGTGACTGACAGCCTCCTGCTGCTCTTTAAATTGCTTTACCATAAACTTAGCAGCAATTTTAGATTGGGCCAATTCTTCCTCTAAGGATTCGGCCCTTTCCTTCCAAGTCTAGATTTGGAGGTTTGCTTTGCTAAGTTTTTTGCTTGTGTTCTGCGTGACGGATGCGAAGATGAATTCTTTATTTAGTTCCTCTATCTTAGCTCTGGCTGCAACCAGGGTGCTAGAGGCATCTCTAGCAGTAAGCCAAAGTCCCCAGGCTACCAAGGCATCCTTGGATGGGCCAAAAGGATTTTTGGACTTCCTGGCTTGGAGATAAGCCTCTCTTAATGTGTCAAAGGGATCAGCCATCTGGAAGCTGGTTTCCTTCCAGGGACATCTCCCTTTGCTGATGACCCACTGTTCTAATTTTCCCTTAGCTTCCTCCTCCTGCATTAAATTCTTGACCTCATATTTTTCCAATTTCTTCTGGCACACTCACTTTTAAGTGGGACCAGGACTGTAGTGAAGGGGAGGATCGCCGAGATCCCTGTGGGTGTGACTGGGGAAACAAACTCAGTGGAACTTAACTAGGGAAGAGGGTTAGGAACCTACCTACAATCTGCCCAAAATGTCACTTTTGCTTGTCTAAGCCCAGCCTTCCACCTTGTCAGCTTAGGGCAAAAGGACGAGGACACAGTTCAGGGACAGGGGGAATCACCTAGATTCTGGGGAAACCTCCACCTGGACTCCACCTAACAGTGAAGGGGGAAAACGAACTCTAAAGGAACTTACAGTGCCACCTGGCCAAGCAGCAGGGGAAAAGAGAGAGGAAGCTAGCTGAACCGTTCCTAAAATAGTTTTTTGGGTGAGGGGGACCTCTACCATGCTCCCAAGTTATGGAATGGCCTGCTGGAGGAGACCCGGCATATTACCAGTCTTGACTGCTTTTAAAAAGCAGTCAAAACTGTTCTCTTCCGACAGGCCTTCCCAGACTAGTACTCCACTGCCCCCCACCAATTGTCCTCCTGTTCTTTAATGTAGTTAATGTGTTTTAGGGGGTTGGTTTTAGATGGGTTGATGGGTGGGGAGGATTGGTTATGTTTTAATGCTTTTAATGTATTTAATGTGTTGTTGTAGTACCGCCTCGATCCATGGGGAGAGGCAGGATATAAACAATTTATTAGTATTATTAGTATTATTAGTATTAGTATTATGGATGCACCCACGATCTGCTGGACGGGACGCACCAGTGTTACTTTAGGGGAATCTCCCCTTCTAAAACATGTGCCTACTATGTGTGTGAATGTGTGAGCTGAACCTAGCTTAGCAGTCCTAGCGCTTAGGATCCCAGCCCACGATAGTCCCCAAGTTAGGGAGGCGATTCTCGGAAGAGTTTGTGCACAACCCTTGCTATCGGACTTGATTCACTGCCTGGGAGCTAGTGACCAAGCTAGGATGGCTGCCACACACAAACCAAGAGAGAAAAGAGGGAGAAAGATTTCCAACCCGGATAGAATAGCTCCTAGAGCTCAGACACACAGATCTCACTCGCACGTGTTCCTAACAGTTCAGGAATTTGATTTGGTACCAATACTAGCCTGATCTGAGTAGGTAGTGACTTCCACTCAAATTAGGGGTACAGGGGCTGCTCGCATTACTCCACCACTCTGTTACCCTGATTTCTGGGGTCCCTTGGGAGACACCTCAATGTGCTCCAAATAATGGGGAATGGGAATTAGCCAGAGCACAAGCTGTAGCACTACAAGAGGCAGGGTAACCTAGCAAGATCTTTAAACCCAATTTTTACGGGGTCAGGCCAAGCCAAAAACCAAGCAAAATTGTCTAATAATTTTATTGAGGGGAATTCACTCATGCATGCACACAAGATACACACAATCACACATTCACACAAGAGATAGCTAAAAGAGACAGGAAGGAAAAATTATAGAGAGGCTGAGGGATTTGGGGGGATTTATAATTACCAGTCCAGAAGAGTAGTGAAGAGCAAAAATGTATTTTGGCTTAGGTAGTGTTACCACGGTTCTGACATGCCTGGTGATAGCACTAGATATCTCTTGATATCAAACTTATTTGGCCTTCACTTGACCTTTCTCTGCCACCCTGCTCCACGTGTTTGCAAGGGCCACCAGACAAGCACGTAAACAGGCACGGCCAGTAATGGTTGGACATCCCAATCCCCACTTAGGCAGGCAGATTAATGCCACTCCGTTGCTTCAGAGACCATTTCTTGCAGACACACCTTGCTTAAGTGCGACTTTACACAAAGACGCACGGCCGAGAACTGGAACTTCCTTTATGCTGAGCCATTTGCATACTGGTTACACTATTGTTATCCAGCGCTAAGCTACTCATGTAAAACCTGACCTTTTTCAATGCTTTCTTCCCGCTCCAAAGTTCCTTTGTTCTCACCGAGCATGGCATGGCCTGTAGGCACAATCCACCCTATAAAAAGTCCCCAATTCCGAGCCCACCTTGGAACACTCTGGATTGCTATCCTGCCTTGCTGTCAGTTTGTCTAGCGAGTTGCCCCCTCAGCAAACTGCGCTAAGCTTTCTTCCCTGAAACTCTCCATTTTTCTCCAGGACTACAAGAAAAGGTGTCATATCACCCATTCCCCCTAAAACTCTTATCTTCAATTTCTAGTTAGCTGTGTGTATGTGGTGTCTTATTCATTGTTTGTCCTTTAATAAAGCTATTATCTTTGTTACTTTTAAACTTGTCTGTATGCTCTAGTGACCTGACGCTGTAGACATAGGGTTGCAAGATTCCTGCTAAGTTACCCTGCCTCTCGTTAGCTTAAGGGAGTGCTCGAGTTAATATCCCCATCTTGTGATTTGCTTGGTCATTTGGGCGTCCCTCCCGGGACCCCCACAATACAGGGTACCAGAGTGGTGGAGAATGCGGGCGACCCCGGTACCCCCAGTCTGAGAAGGAGTCGCGAACCTCCTCAAATCGGGTGGTGCCGACCTAGGGAACGGTCAGTTGAGCTGTTGTAGAAGGCTGTTAGGCAGGTTAGTATGTGTATATTCTCTGTTTTTTGTGATAGTACTATCGGGTGAGAATCTGTCCCCCTTTTCTTTGTCATGTCCTGGGAACCACCTCCCCATCTTGGGTCTATCGTGGGCTGGGATTTTACGTGTTTTAGGCCTAGCACATGAGGAACAGTCTACACTCATTCAACATCTTAGCAGCAAGGAACACAAAAGCACTTAGGAAAGGAGCACCAAGGGAGTCGCTCCTTCTTTGTCCTTTCCCTTTTGCCCCCCCCTTGAGTTTTGTTTTTGGCATTGTTTGTGTTGGAGAAGACACGGGTGTGAGTCCTGGCTTCTCAGAAGTTTTGGAAGATGCGGGTGTGAGTCCCGGCTTCACAGAGTTTGTGGGTGTGAGTCCCGACTTGGCTAGCCGACTAGGAATGGGTGTGAGTCCCGACCTACTCTTGGGTTTAGAGGTTTAGCCTGTGGTGTAGGAAGGTACCCCTCACCCAGAAAACCAGTTAGGGACAGTTTGGTTTTGGTTCCTTGCCCCTCTTCCCCCGCTGTTCGACCGGATGGCATTGTAAGTTCCGCTGCGTTCATTACTCCCCCTTCAGGCAGCAGAGCACTCCTGTAGGTTCCCCTGGGTTTAGGTGACCTCCCTATCAGCCAACCGTTTCCTTGTCCTCTCGTTCCCTGTGCTGGCGAGGTGTAAAACCGGGCCTGGGTGTACCAGAGTGACTTTATTTGGGCAGGCTGGAGATTGGTTCCCGTCCCTCTTTCCTAGAAGTAGTTCCAAGAGAGTTCATTTCCCGAGTTCCCCAAGAGGTCTAGGTGATCCTACCCGTCACTCCAGTTCCTGGTCCCGCAGTTTGTGCAGTGTTAGTTGTGTTAGTTTGTGTAAGTATGGCTAAGGAGAGCCCAGTTGCAGTGCATATAGGTGCACTGTTGTAAGCCATAGAGCATTTGTGATCAAAACTTGGCTGTAAACACTTTAATAGCAGAATGAATGACTTCTGGGTCACAGGGTGCCATGAAAACAACCCAGTGAAAGTACTCTGTGCTGAGCATCCAGATAAGCTGCCACTCCCATGGTTAAGCCAAAAAGAACTTCTAGACTATGCAATACTATAAATAGTTTAAACCAAGGTTTCAGAAGTAAAGTAGAGAAGGAGGAAAACAGGATAAAAGGGGAGGGAGAGAAAGAAAGTAAAATAAAGGGGAAAAATAGAGACGGGGGAGATATAGGTGAGCTAAAGAAATCAAGCAAAACAAATAATTACAGTAAAAGTATCTAATAGTAGAAGAAATAATTATAAACATCATCAACAAGAAACAACAAGTTACAATTTTAAAAGTCAAACAAAAAGAGAATTTATACCCTAGGGGTATAAAGGCTATGGATACACAATCTAAGAAGAAGAGGAAAGAGCAGAGGAGAGCTGGGTCTGTGAAGACATCCTAGACCAGGTGTGTTTTACAGGCTTGTTTTTGCTGTGCTGGTTTTTGCTGTGCTTGTGGGGCTGTGCTTGTTTTTGCTATGCTTGTGGGGCTGTGCTTGTTTTTGCTGTTATTTGCTTGCTATTGTTTGTTTGCTATTATTCTGGCCGAGGGCTCTGCCTGATCACACGGTCTGACTAACAAGGGGGAGGAGGTAGCTAGCGGGAGGAGCTTTATTAGGAGCTACCAACGGTGCGCACCTTTGGGCGCGCACTTGAACTCCTTTACTTCAATCGTCCAAACTTTAACCTTTGACAATCAATAGAGCTAACACAGCTTATACAGCTGAATTTCAAATAGAAAGCCCAATTATTCTTTCTCGAGCTTCTCCTGTACTACTCTCTGTAGTTTCAAGGATGGAAGGTGAGGGAGCTGCTGCAGTCACCTGTAACACTTGTGGCATGTTCCTTTTCTTGCCACAAGAGGTTCTCGGATACACCTGCACCAAGTGCAAGCTGGTCACCTTCTTGCAGGAGAAGGTTCGCCAGCTGGAGGCACGAATTTCTGATCTCCACCTTATTAGGGAAGGGGAGGAGTTTTTGGATAGGGAAGAGAAGACCTACCGGAAATCCAAATACACGGAGGAGCTGCCAAATCAGGAAGCCAGTACGCTGCTCCAGGAAACGGAGGCTTGGGCGAATGTCACACAGAGGAGTAAAAGGACCAAAAAGGTAACAGAGACTCTTAACCTACACAATCGCTTTGATGTACTTGGACTTATAGACAATGAGGAGCACTACGCAGAGGGAACAGTATGCCAACAAGAAAGAATCCCACTTTGGCAACAGGAACTAGATCAACGCTCCCAGCCTCAACAGAATGCTCAGGCAGTCCTAGTAAAACACGCTTATCGAGGAGCCCAGGGGAAGCCTCAGAAGAGGCGAGTTCTGGTTGTTGGGGACTCTTTGCTAAGAGGAACTGAAACAGCAATCTGCAAAACGGACAAGCTCAATCGAGAGGTCTGTTGTCTTCCTGGGGCCAGGATCAACCACATAACGAAGAGGCTAACGAGGCTAGTCAAACCCACTGACTATAAGCCCCTCATTTTGGTTCATGTCGGAACCAATGACACTGCGATGAGCAGCTTTTACCACATTGCAAAGGACTAGGAGCATATGGGGACAAAGCTTAAGGACCTTGGTGTGCAGGTGGTCATTTCGTCTCTCCTCCTTGTTCAAGGATACGGCGCACGTAGGGAAAGGGCAATAGTAGAGGTCAACAACTGGCTCCGCACATGGTGCCGCCAACAATGGTTTGGGTTTTTGGAACATGGCCTGAATTTCCATGAACATGGGCTTCTGGCAAGGGATGGGCTGCACCTCACAAAACTTGGCAGGAATGTTTTTGCTAACAGTCTTGCAAGGAAGATTAAGAGGTCTTTAAACTAAGATCCACTGGGGAGGGAGACAATATTATTCAGGACAAGGACTCAGAGAACACAGGGGAAAAAGGTCCAAATTATACTGGACAAGTAGTACAAGCGGCCAATGGCGGGAGGACTAGAAACAATAGTATAGGACTTGCAGGAAGGGCCCAGGGACTTAAGTGTCTCTACACGAATGCAAGGAGTATGGGAAACAAGCAGGATGAACTTGTACTCCTAGTACAAGAAAATAAATACGATTTGATAGGCATCACTGAGACCTGGTGGGATGAGTCTCATGATTGGAATAAAGGAATAGAGGGGTATAGCCTATTTTGTAAAAATAGACCAAATAAGAAAGGAGGAGGAGTAGCCTTGTATGTCAAGGATGTTTTCACCTGTGAAGAGATCCAGGACTTAAACCCAGAAAGCCAGGTCGACAGCATTTGGGTAAGAATTAAGGCAGCGAGAAACAATAGGAATATTCTGGTGGGGGTTTACTACAGGCCTCCAACCCAGGCTGAGGACTTGGATGACGCCTTCCTCAACCAAATGACTGCACATTCGAAGAGGAGAGATACAGTAATAATAGGAAATTTCAATTACCCGGATATATGCTGGCAGTCAAACTCTGCCAAGACAGCAAGGTCCAGCAAGTTTCTTGCTTGTCTTGCAGACAACTTCATGGTCCAGAAGGTGGAAGAGGCCACAAGGGGATCAAATATTCTAGACCTGGTCTTGACCAACAGGGATGACCTTGTGAATGAGGTAGAAGTGGTTGGATCTTTAGGGGGGAATGACCATGCCCTGTTGGAATTTAACATTCAGTGGGAAGGAGAAGATAAGTGTAGCCAGACACTCATCTTAGATTTTAAAAAAGCGGACTTCTGTAAACTTAGGGAGCTGCTGGCTGGAATTCCGTGGTCAGGAATAGTGAAAGGGAAAGGAGTTCAGGAGGCATGGGAGTTCCTTAAAAAGGAGATACTGTGCCATTAAGGAGGAAAAATGGAAGGCATCTGAAGAAACCAGAATGGTTGACTAAAGAACTCTCAGCTGAGCTAAGAGTTAAGAGAAACATGTATAGGAAATGGAAGAAGGGGGAAACCACCAAAGAAGAATTTAAGGAAATAGCTAGGAGATGTAGGGAGGAAGTCAGAAAGGCTAAAGCACAGAACGAAGTTAGGCTGGCCAGAGACATTAAAAACAATAAAAAGGGTTTCTTAAAATATGTCCGCAGCAAAAGGAAAAAGAAAGAGACAGTAGGGTCGCTGCGCAGAGAAGATGGCAAACTACTCACAGGGGGGAGAGAAAAGGCAGAACTACTTAACACCTTCTTTGCCTCAGTTTTTTCCCAGAAGGATACAAGCACTCAACCTGGCGGTTGGGGAGCAGGGGAGGAAGCAGAGGAAATGAGGCACATAATAAGTAGAGAGGTGGTACAGGAATACCTGGCCATATTGGATGAATTCAAGTCTCCAGGGCCAGATGAATTGCATCCTAGGATACTAAAAGAGCTGGCAGAGGTCATTTCGGAACCGCTTGCTATAATTTTTGAGAAATCTTGGAGGACAGGAGAAGTTCCAGCAGACTGGAAGAGAGCAAATGTTTTCCCCATCTTCAAGAAGGGAAAAAAAGAGGACCCAAATAATTATCGCCCAGTCAGCCTGACATCAGTACCCGGAAAGATCCTGAAGCAGATCATTAAGCAGTCAGTTTCTAATCATTTAGAAAGCAATGCGGTAATTGTTGCAAAACAGGAGTCGAGAAACTCCTGTTGATAAAAAATAATAAAAACTCCTGCTTGCTTTAGGCTTCATGCCTGCTCTATGGAGCTAGTAAAACAAAACACTGCTGAAGTCAAACTGGCAAAATTGACTATGTTTATTGGTAAGAGAATTTCAAACTACCTAAGTTACAGAAGAAAAATTCAAACTGCCCAACATCATGGCAGGTTCAGCAACAGAGTGCAAAGAGAAAAGAACAGAGAGACTTGTACACAAGGCATGGGGTTTATATGATATGCAGTAAACATGCTTTCGGCACCTTCACCTCACGACAACAAGCGTGAATAACAAGTTCATAGCCATAACATGTCATGTAGCAAAAACACATATGATGGCGCAGCTGTGTGCCAGTTCCGGACAAGCTGATAACGCTGAGGAAAAGTTTCCCATGGAACTGGCTAGTCATAACAACAGGTTTGTAACAGTTTGCGTTCTCACACACACACACAAGAGCTGTGAGAAATTTGTGGAGCAAGGAGTCCATTATGCATCCACATAATGCAACACTCCCCTACTCCTTGTGGAACAAATTTTAGTCACATATTTAACCACTTTGGACTGGAAGCTTTGTCAACCCCAGCTTGCTTACCAGCTGACCAAATGTTTCAGCAGGCAGTGGCTTAGTGAACACATCAGCTAAGTTACATTCTGAAGGCACATAAGTGAGAGATCCTTTCCCATCTCGCAAAAACAACTTTACATTGTGAAACTTGATGTCAATGTGCTTTGAGCGAGAGGAAATTTTGTCAGAACTTGCCATGTGAATACAGGCTTGTGAATCACAATATATTTGTACAGGCTGTGCAACAGAAACTTGCAGATCTTTAAACAACTGTATGAACCACTCTAGTTCAGTACAGAGTGCAGACAAACTCACATATTCCGATTCCATCGTTGATAAAGACAAACATGTTTGTTTCTTGGCTTTCCAATCAATAACCACTCCACTGTATGTGATAACATAACCAGATGTGCTCTTGCGATCTGATACATCTTCTGCAAAGTCACTATCAGAGTAACACACCAATGTAGGCTGTTCTTTGGGACAAATACACAAACAGTACTCCAAAGAACCTTTCAGGTACCTAAGCACTCTTTTCACACCCTGCCAATGATACTGGGTAGGCTTAGAACACGCTCTGCCCAAAATGTTTACACTTAGAGCAATATCAGGGCGGCTGGTACTTGCTAAGTACAGGAGGCTCCCAATGACAGATTGATACAGATGTATGTCAGGAAACATTTCATCACCAATGTTTTTCATAAACCCAGGTACCATAGGCATTTTTACAGCCTTGCAATCAGACATGTTGCATTTTTCCAACAATTTCACAATCTTTTGTTTCTGACATAGCAGAAAACCATTTTTGACTTGTTGTACTTCAATTCCCAGAAAGTTTTGAACTGGACCCAGATTTTTGACTTGGAACTTTTTTCCCAGTTCATTCTCAAACACTTGTGCTTGAGTTTGTGTAGCAGAAACTAAACACAAATCATCCACATAGGCAAGGAGAATTTCTAAACTTTCCCCTTTCCCTCGGACATATACACAGGGATCAGCAACACTTTGTTTGAAACCACACGCCTGCAGAGCATTGTGTAAACAAACATTCCAACATCTGGCTGATTGTTTTAGACCATAAAGAGCACGTTTCAGTTTCCAAACGTGAGACTCTTTTCCTTCAACTTCAAACCCATCAGGTTGAAGCATATAAACCTCTTCTTCCAAATCAGCATTGAGATAGGCAGTAGTGATATCAAAATGTGTCAGCACAGCATTCATTTGGGCTGCTAAGGAAAACACCAATCTAATAGACTGTGTTTTTACTGTGGGACTGTAGATTTCATCTACGTCATCACCTTGAAAACACCCCCTTGCTACTAAACGCGCTTTATGTTTCACTTGCCCATCAGCAGAGGTCTTTAGCTTGTAAACCCATTTACTGTCAATTGGTTTCACACCTTTGGGCAATTTACACAGAGAATACACATTGTGCTGAGCAATTGAATCCATCTCACTTTGCATGGCATCCCACCAGGGCTGAGCTTGTTGCTCAGACAATCTCTCAAGAGCAGCAAAACTTTCTGGTTCAGTAGCTACAGCTGCACACACACGGACTGCCTGGGCGTCAGGGAAACGACGTGGGGGGATGCCTTTTGTTTTTCTTTTTGATCTTCTGAGGACGGGTTGACTCTGTGAGGTGCCTTCCCCCTCCTCAGCACTACGTGACCTTTTAACTGAATACTTTCGCTCTTCCTCCCCTGTGCCAGACTCAACCACATCGCTTATAGCTCTCCTCCTTCGCAAGTCTCTCTCCTCTGTTTTAACCCTCGAGGGACTGGGAGCAGAGACTGAGGGTTGAGCTGGCTGCACTGCAGGCTGTCTGGATACAGGAAGAAGAATTTCAGACGCTGATTGAACACGTGCCCAGTTTGCGTGTTCCTCGAAGGAGGCATTTCTTGACACAACACAGGAATTACCACCAGCATGAAAGCGATACCCTTTACAAAAATTCTCATAACCAACAAAACGCAGACGCTGGGCTTTTGGCCCTCCTTTTTTCCTTTGACTTTTGGGAATGTGCACCCAGGCAAAACTCCCAAACACCTTCATGTGAGCGATGGAAGGCTGTTTATTATACAGATACTCATAGGGGGTTGCATTGATTACACTACTCCAGAGCCTATTGTGTATGTAACAGGCAGTCAGAACTGCTTCACCCCAAAAACTCAGAGGCAGATCTGCATCAGTTAGCAGACTGTGCATCAGAGTTTGTAAAACTCCTGCATTGCGCTCAGCCACTCCATTTTGGTGAGGAGAATAGCTGGCAGTTGTCCTGTGAATGATCCCTTTCTTTTTGAACCATTGTTGCATATTATTTGACAAGAATTCAGCTCCCCTATCAGTTTGCAACTTTTGAAGAGAACAACCAAACTGCCTCTCAATCAGGGAACACCAATTCTTGAGGACTTGACACACATCAGATTTTTGCTTCAACACATAGCAGAAAATGTACCTGCTAAAATCATCTACGAAGAGACAGAAATATCTACCCCCTCCGAGTGATTGTTTACTGAGGGGCCCTACAATGTCACAATGAACCAACTGGAATGGAGCAGTTGGCACACGGGAACTAACCCGTGGTGCTGGCAGCTGCCTGGACTTGGTTTGCTTGCAAATTGCACAGTCAAGGAACACACTACAAGACTTCAAAGAACACCCTTTACAGCAACCTGCCAACTTTTTTAACACTGGAAAACTAGCATGTCCCATGCGCCGATGTAAAAGATGAATGCATTCATTGTGTGGTGCAGTATTAGCATACACATTACACACAGTTTGATTTGGCTCAAGGAAGAACAGCCTTTCTTCCCGTGTAGCCACAGCACACACCTCCCCATTTTTGAGCACTTTGCCCTGTTTTCCACAGAACTCAACCTTAAACCCAGATTCTGTCAGTTGCCCCACTGATAACAGACAGAAATCAAGAGAGGGCACATACAAAACATTTTTCAAACACATATCAAGTGCTGGGACATAGGCAATCCCTTCACCACAAACCTCAGCTTTTGTCCCATCTGCCAAAATTACCTTTGAAACACTGGCAGAAGTTAAGTCACTGAACAAGTCTTTTGAATTGACGAGATGCTGGGAACACCCACTGTCTAGAAGCCAGGCTGGGTCTGGGTCTTCTGCATCTTGGGGACCTTCAGGAACAGCTACAGCAACACGTAGACGTCCCCTGGCACGACCTCTGTTCCCTCTGCCTCTGCTGGCCCTGAAACCTCTGCTGGCATTTTGCTCCCCTTGCTTCAGAAGTGGGCACAAGTAATCACAAGAAGTAATCACAAGAAGTCAACATGGATTTCTCAAAAATAAGTCATGCCAGACTAATCTTATCTCTTTTTATGATAGAGTTACTAGCTTGATAGATGAAGGGAATGCTGTGGATGTAGCATACCTTGATTTCAGTAAGGCCTTCGACAAAGTTCCCCATGACATTCTTGCAACGAAGCTAGTAAAATGTGGGCTGGACAGGGCTACTGTTAGTTGGATTTGTAATTGGTTGACCGACCAAACCCAAAGGGTGATCACGAATGGCTGCTTTTCATCCTGGAGAGAAGTGACTAGTGGGGTGCCACAGGGTTGTGTCCTAGGCCCAGTGCTGTTCAATATTTTTATCAATGACTTGGATGAAGGAATAGAGGGCATGCTGATCAAATTTGCAGATGACACCAAATTGGGAGGGGTTGCAAATACGCCAGAGGACAGGATCAAAATTCAAAATGACCTGGATAGATTGGAGAGCTGGGCAGGGGCGAACAAAATGAAATTCAACAGAGAGAAATGTAAGGTCCTACACTTAGGTAGAAAAAAATGGATTACAGAAATATAGGATGGGGGACACATGACTGAATAGCAGTACGTGTGAAAGGGATCCAGGAGTCTTCATAGACCACAAGCTGAACATGAGTCAGCAGTGTGATGCGGCATCCAAGAAAGCCAATGCAATTCTTGGCTGCATCAATAGGAGTATGGTGTCTAGATCGAGGGAGGTACTAATACCACTCTACTCTGCTTTGGTTAGACCCCATCTTGAATACTGTGTCCAGTTCTGAGCACCCCAATTCAAGAAGGATATTGACAAGCTGGAGTAAGTCCAGAGGAGGGTGACCAAAATAATGAGAGGCCTGGAAGACATGCCCTATGAGGATAGACTTAGAGAGCTGGGTATGTTTAGTCTGCAGAAGAGGAGGTTAAGAGGGGACATGATAGCCATGTTTAAATATTTGAAGGGATGCCACGTAGAGGAAGGAGGGGGCTTGTTTTCTGCTGCTCCAGAGACCAGGACAAGGAGCAATGGGTTCAAGCTGCAGGAAAGGAGATTCCACCTGAACTTCAGGAAGAACTTACTGACAGTCAGGGCTGTCCGGCAATGGAATCTGCTGCCTCGGAGCGTAGTGGAGTCTCCTTCCTTGGAGGTTTTTAAGCAGAGGCTTGATGGCCATCTGTCGGGAATGCTTTGAGGGTGTTCCTGCATGGCAGAGGGTTGGACTGGATGGCCTGTGTGGTCTCTTCCAACTCTACATTTCTATGATTCTATGATTCTATAATTCTATAAGACTGCAAGAAGACCATCAGTTGAGTGTTCATCAAAAACTACCCTAGAGCAACTACAACCACCAAAACCCCAGAAAATGGCCCAGCAGATTCAGCTACTTCTTAAGGGGTTTAGGAGTTTTAAAACAGAGATCAGGCAAGAACTGAAGGGAACACATGTCAAGTAGCCCTCCATATTTCAGTATGGGACATGTAGTAGTAGTTAATTAGCTGCTTGATTGTAACCAAGGATGGGAACCAGAGACCATTAGATAAACAAAGTTAGGAATGCCGAAGCTGGTAGTTTCAAGGTCTCTTGCTGTGGGAAGCGAATATTTTGCTTCTAATGTTTGATTTCTGCTAATTACTTTCAGTTCGCTCACTGAAGTCCTGTACAATGCATAACACTCCTAATAAATAGTGTATTGGCACTGTTACATTTGTGTGTGTGATTTCAGTTCCTGGCATTAGGACACGAAATGGATCTAGTTAGAAAATACATTTCTGAACTAAAAGCTGAAGCAAAAAGTCTGAAAGAATGAACTCAACAACTTGAAAACTCTACAGAGGCTCTAGCATGCCAGCAAGATGGGGAAAAGATTTACTAGAGTTACACTACAAGGAGAAATGTCTAAAACTAAGATGTCTTCCTGAAATGATTACTTCAAAGAAGTCTACTTTAAAGAAAACATTTTAAGTGAGATTTCAATGAAAACAGTGTGGGATGCCAGCAGAGCTGTCTTCAGAAGCCAGTTCATAAAATGGTGCTCAGAAGTTAAGAAAAGGATTGAAAAACTCACAAAATACTCAAGGATATGATTAAGAAAGAAAAGGAGATGAGACAAGATCCCACAAACCAAAAATTGTTAAAGGAATTCTTTAATTCTTTAAAGGATTCTTCAAAGTCAAATAAACAATGAAAATTTAATGGAAATGGAAAACAAATTAAAACAAGCGAGAAAAAAAAACTTTTCAAATTTGTGAACAAACCCAGCAAGTGCTGGCATAAGTTGTAGAAAGACAAAGAAATGAGACAGATCACTGGGATTAAAAAAGGATCTAAATGGCTTACAAATCAAGATGATATAAAAACTGCTTTCCTGCAATATTATGAGGATTTATATGATGCAAAACCATTTTCACTAAAGGAACAAAATAAATTCCATAAATACTTTGATGAACAAGAAATCTGGAAATTCACCAAAGTACAAAAGCTAATTTTGAAATGGCCTATTGCGTATGGGGAAATCATTGAGGCAATTCCGAAGTTAAAACCCTCAAAAGCACCCAGACCAGATGGTTTCATGCCAAGATTCTATAAAACTTTTGAGGATGAGATTGTTTTACTATTTCAAAAAACTTGTGATGAAATACTCAGAAAAGGTGTACTCGAAACATGGAGGAATGTAAATGCCACTTTAACGCCAAAGGAAGGGAAGGATGCCATGGACATCAAGAGCTATCACCCAATTTCGCTTCTGAACATAAACTATAAGCTATTCTTGACGATCTTGGCAGAGAGACTAAAAAAAGTACTTCTATCACAGATTCATGAAGACCAGAATGGTTTCTGCCAAAAATATGGCTAAGACATAATATAAGAACAGTCCTGTATGTAATTAAATTCTATGAAAGGCACAATGAGGAGAAGATGGCAATGGTGTTCGTTGACACGGAAAAGGCTTTTGGCTCAGTGAAATGCTCCTTTCTAAAATACATATTCCAAAGAATGGGTGCAGGGGAAAATTTCATAGCTTGGTTAGATTCCATATACGGCAAGCAAGAAACTCGGTAGAGTCATTTGAGTCTAATAGGAATAGAGTCATTTGAGATTAAAAAAGGCACCTGTCAGGGTTGCCCTATTTCTCCCTTTCTTTTCATCACAAAACTAGAAATAGTAAACAAAATATTTGTAAGGATGCTGAAATAAGAGGACTTCAAATAGAAGGCCACAGCTACAAGTTAAAAGTCTTTATGGATAACTTAGTGTTCTTTCTGAAAGATCTGGTCTCAAGTCTGGCAAAGATGGTTGAAACACTGAAAGAGTTTGGTGAACATTCTTGAATCAATGTCAACAAAAACAAAATTTCAATACTGACTAAAACTGTGAGAAAAGGGGAAGAGGAAGAATTTGCAATTAGGCTTTAGAATACATATCAGGCTTTAGAACAGAATAGAAAAGAAAATATCTCAGAATCTAGATCTCAAAACATGAAAATGAGCTTTTTAAAAACAGCTACATTAAAGCCTGGAAGGAGATTAAATATGAAAATAAGAAATTAATTCTGGGTAGGACAATCATCTTTAGAGTAGCAAATCTTCCTGAAATAGACAATTTCAATTTATTCCACTTCTCTAAAGATGATTGTCCTACCCAGAATTAATTTCTTATTTTGTAGTAGAAGCAGTGAGACACAGAGACCGCAGAGTTAGAAAAAGAGTATATTTATTACGCGCAGGCTATTGGCGGGATCTCTCCCTGAAAAACCAAAAAGCACCGTTTGATGGTTACACAGATTCTTATAGATTTGGTTTGCAAAAGCCGCTCCCTCCGATACTCTGACACAGCCTCCTCCAGACTTGCAATTCAGCACAATCTCAGTTCCTCTTATCAAGGCTCCTGTTGACATTCCAGGAGACAGTACTCTGTACATCGTGACCCCTCTGTTAGCTAACAGGAACTTCCCCCATCTGGAGTAGCCTTGACAAGCTCAGCAATTTGCCGGGTTGACATTTCACCTACATCCATTCCCTTTACAGTACATTCTTATTTATTTAACTATTTGTAATGCATAGCTACTACAATTTCAGAATGCTCCTATAATTACCAATGATAAACCATTTCTATCCTGGAACAAAGATCTAACTAAATTTATATGATCAGGACATAAACCAAGAATAAAATGGAAGACACTGGTGGATATGAAAATGCATGTTACCCTGTTTTCTGGGGGTCCCGGGAAGGACACCTAAGTGAGCTCCAAATTATACAAGTTGGGGAAATTAGTCAAGAGCACAAGCTAGCAATATGAGAGGCAGGGCAACGGAGCGAGATCTTGTACCCAATGTCTATGGGGTCAGGCTAAGTCAAGGAGCAAACAGATGTGAAATAATAATAATTGTTTTATTAAAATACAATCAGTGTATGCAGCACACTCACACAGATAACTATAGAAATAAAGACTGGAGTGGGATAAAGGGATTTTTAAGAGGAGTTGTTGGCTTGGGTAATACTTAACTTGTCCTGAAGCCCGGGTAGTCTGAAGAAGAAGTTCAGAGGGATGGAGTTCTCAGTAGGTGGGACTGAGGGGAAGGCTTGCCAAGCAAAGCAGCAGCAAGGTGGGATGGAAGTCGGGAGTGATCCGAAGAAGCTCTCAAAGTCGGGAGTTTTTATAGAGGAAAATGTGGCCGTAGGCTAATCAGCACTTAGGGAAAACAATGAGTTTCGGGCTGGAGACAAAGCCTCCAAAAGGTCAGAATTTAGCATGATTGAGTTAAGTCCGAGTTATCAATAGAGTGGACAGTATGCAAACGCAGAGTGCTTGATAGTTGAGGATTCGTCTAACCAAGCTGACTGCTTGGGGCAGGGAGTTCTTTGTAAGTAGCGTGCATACATAATAGAGTACTTGCCTTTGAGGTCTCCTGAAGCGGCAGGATGGCTATTTCTGGCCTGCCTGTATTGTTTGAAATATTACAGTGATTAGCAGCCATGCCTGTCCGCGAGCTTGTCTGGGGGACCTCGCAGCACGTGGAGAGGAATAGATAAAGAAGGTCGAATTATTGATATCAAAGTGATATGTTACTGCAGTTCCTAAACCGCACTTGGGGTGACATTGGATATCACTTTGAAATCGATAATTTGGTTCTCTTCTACCATCCCTCTCCAAGTGTCTGCGAGGTCCCCCGGATAAGCTCATAGATAAGCATGGCCATTGATTGCTGTAATATTCCAACACAATACAGGCTGGCCAGAAACAGCTGTCCCGCTGCTTTAGGAGACCTCAAAGGCATGTACTCTATTATGTATGCACGTTACTTACAAAGAACTCCCTGCCCCGAGCAGTCAGCTTGATTAGGAGAATCCTCATCTGTCAAGTACTCTGTATTTGCATACTGTCTACTTCTTTGTCAATTCAGAACTAACTCAATCATGCTAAATCCTGACCTTTTAGAGGCTTTGTCTCCAACCCGAAACTCATTGTTTTCCCCAAGTACGGAATAGCCTGTGGCTACATTTTCCCCTATAAAAATCCCTGACTTTGTGAGCTTCCTTGGATCGCTCCCGACTTCCATCCAGCCTTGCTGCCGCTTTGCTTGGCAAGCCTTCCCCTCAGTCCCATGTACTGAGACTCGATATCTCTGAACTCAGGCTTCAGATTATCCGGGCTCCTGGACAGGTGTAGTATTACCCAAACCAACAACTCCCTTTTAAAATTCCCTCTATCCCACTCCAACCTTTATTTCTTTAGTTCTTGGCATGAGTGTGTTGCATACACTGTTTGACTGTATTTTAATAAAAACAATTATTATTCTTACACTTCTGTTTGCCCCTTGACTTGGCCCGACCCCGTAGACATTGGGTGAAAGATCCCACTCCGTTGCCCTGCCTCTCACAGTGTTAGCTTGTGCTCTGTGACTAATTTCCCCAACTTATATAATTGAGAGTGCATTTAGGTGTCCCTCCCAGGACCCCCAGGGTAACAGAGATCTAATATCCCACAAGTCCGGGCTAGCAACTGCGTAACAACCCCCCCCCCGAAAATGCGCGATTTGGGGACAATATCTATCATTTTCCGATTAAACATTTCAAAGCAATTTTAGCACCGAATAGGGGTCTACAGGCTCAGAAGTAGTATTTCTCCATAGGCAAAGGGAATTTTTCGGGAAACATGAAGGGTTTTTATCTTTTAAATACATTCCTATCTACAACCTAAACCTAAACACATTCACACAAATGTCAATTAAGCAATAAGCAATGTCAAATTGTCCCATCAATAGAGAACTGGCAGTAAATGAGCAATTACGGTAAATGGCAGAATGCAAAACAATTGAACTTGGAAGCAAAAGCATGCCTTCCAATGAGGCACTGCAGAAGCAAGCAAAGCAAAGTAGTAAAAGTTACATTGTGTCCAGTCTTGCAGACTAGCTAACAAGTGAAAGCTAACTGTCCGCGGCTTGCATCTTGCAGGTCTTAGCAGGAGGTATGGTCCATTTTGCAAAGGCAAAAGTCTTTGAATCAGAGTATTTGGCAAAAAGAATCTTTTTCTCCATCAGAGGGTACTGGATCACTCCTCCCCATGGTCCCACAGCTGCAGCAGAGGGATCGGGCATCTCCTTTGGACTGGCTCCTGGTTGGAGTGGCAATTTTTCTTCTTCACTCCCCTCCCACGGTACCTGGGAGTGATGGTCAGGTCCAGGGGTCGTCCTGGTTCTCCAGAGCTGTTGACCTGTAGCTATTTTGCAGAGAACTGACAATGTTAGTAACCAATGTATAAAGTAAATGCAAATTATTGGCTCAGAGCCTGATAGGAGCTCAAGTCGAACCCTGAAATTTTGATTCACTGTGATTGAAAATTCTAAGTGGGAGAGAGGGTTTAAATAGCTCCCAAGAATAGAGCAGTATTGGCTGTAGGAAGGCCGAGATGGTAGTGAGTCTGCTGATTCAGAGCCCGCATCAGTCCTTCCAGTCCTGAGAAAAGGTCTAACATCCCAGCACCATGAAAGGAACTTGGGTTATGAAGTTCCCACTTGCACGCTGGTCCTGAGGCTGGGAAAACTAGACTTATCCCAGAACGAGGTCAGATTCAGATATCCAAAGTCGTTCCAGAACAAGGTTAGCCTCCAGTTAGCAGACAAAAAGCCAAATTCGTCCCAGTACAGGATGAGGTCCTACTTGGCAGTTGGTTCGTCAAGGTCCCCCCCTTGCTCACAACTAGAGCTCCAAGCCTGACGATGCAGCCTGAGGGCTTGGGGTTGGCTGCAAGTACGGTACGGATGGCTCAATGTAGGCTCCGAGTAAGCAACTTCCCTACCTCAGAAAAGCTGGACTCCGAGACAGGCCTGAAGATTGGTCGCCTTCGGATAGGCTTTTGAAACCAATTGGGACATCAAAACCAAAACACTTCACACCAACAATAAGCTATTTACAAATTATGAGCCTCGGAGCTCTCAATAAAACTGGCCAGCTAGCAGCTGGAAAACCTGTTTCTTGACCCACAGTGTAAGGCCAATTAAGCATAAGGTGAGTATGACCTGAAAGACTACTAAAATAATTAAAGGATGCAAAGTGAAGTGGGTGATCGCTTGCCCCATGGACGACCAAGTGAATGTGTCCCACCAGGATTGTTGTGCTGTAGTTTCCAAGTCTTCAGATGATTCAACGATTACCTTGGCTGAATGGTTAAGTGTCAAGGCAATCTGGTGGAGGGAGTGCGAGAGTAGCCATAAAGACACGGGTATCTTGTCTTCAAGATGGAATCCAACTAGTTTGGACTCTGTGGGCACGTCTCCATGTTCCAAAATATAATCTCTTATCTCCCGCCAGAGATAGAAGTCTTTGCCAAAACAATCCTGGACATGCCGAGAACAAAAGCAAGGGTTGCTGGCGGTGCGGTTTAGTCTTACAGTCGCACCACTA